>OU565277.1:9067500-9265000 GCA_913789895.3 Seladonia tumulorum | reverse complement strand
GTTGGCTGGTTGGCTGGTTGGTTGGTTGGTTGGTTGGCTGGTTGGCTGGTTGGCTGGTTGGCTGGTTGGTTGGTTGGCTGGTTGGCTGGTTGGCTGGTTGGTTGGTTGGTTGGTTGGCTGGTTGGTTGGTTGGCTGGTTGGTTGTCGCCTGGTTCGGCTCGATTTAAATTTTCCGATATGCCTCGGCCGTCGCCGCGGCGTGTTTGCGTGCGCTCCGCTGTCTCTTCTCACGGCAGAGAACGCCGTACGTGTGCCCGTTCGTGAGTTCGTGTCCTTTTGTACGCGCCTACGGGTGCGCGATCCCGCATCCATGCTCGCGGACCGAGCGTGCACCACCGACGACCGACCAACACCGCGCGCGCGCTCCGTTCCTCAAACGCCCTGGTGTGTGCATGCCTCTCCTCTCTTGTCTGTTGCTTGCTTACTTGGTTGGTTGGCTGGCTGGCTGGTTGGTTGGTTGGTTGGCTGGTTGGCTGGTTGGCTGGTTGGTTGGTTGGTTGGTTGGTTGGTTGGTTGGTTGGTTGGTTGGTTGGTTGGTTGTCGCCTGGTTCTGCTCGATTTAAATTTTCCGATATGCCTCGGCCGTCGCCGCGGCGTGTTTGCGTGCGCTCCGCTGTCTCTTCTCACGGCAGAGAACGCCGTACGAGTGCCCGTTCGTGAGTTCGTGTCCTTTTGTACGCGCCTACGGGTGCGCGATCCCGCATCCATGCTCGCGGACCGAGCGTGCACCACCGACGGCCGACCAACACCGCGCGCGCGCTCCGTTCCTCAAACGGCCAGGTGTGTGCGTGCCTCTCCTCTCTTGTCTGTTGCTTGCTTACCTGGTTGGCTGATCGCTTGTCGCCTGGTTCGGCTCGATTTAAATTTTCCGATATGCCTCGGCCGTCGCCGCGGCGTGTTTGCGTGCGCTCCGCTGTCTCTTCTCACGGCAGAGAACGCCGTACGTGTGCCCGTTCGTGAGTTCGTGTCCTTTTGTACGCGCCTACGGGTGCGCGATCCCGCATCCATGCTCGCGGACCGAGCGTGCACCACCGACGGCCGACCAACACCGCGCGCGCGCTTCGTTCCTCAAACGGCCTGGTGTGTGCGTGCCTCTCCTCTCTTGTCTGTTGCTTGCTTACCTGGTTGGTTGGCTGGCAGGCTGGTTAGTTGGTTGGTTGGCTGGTTGGCTGGTTGGCTGGTTGGCTGGTTGGTTGGTTGGCTGGTTGGCTGGTTGGTTGGTTGGTTGGTTGGCTGGTTGGCTGGTTGGCTGGTTGGCTGGTTGGTTGGTTGGCTGGTTGGCTGGTTGGCTGGTTGGTTGGTTGGTTGGTTGGCTGGTTGGTTGGTTGGCTGGTTGGTTGTCGCCTGGTTCGGCTCGATTTAAATTTTCCGATATGCCTCGGCCGTCGCCGCGGCGTGTTTGCGTGCGCTCCGCTGTCTCTTCTCACGGCAGAGAACGCCGTACGTGTGCCCGTTCGTGAGTTCGTGTCCTTTTGTACGCTCCTACGGGTGCGCGATCCCGCATCCATGCTCGCGGACCGAGCGTGCACCACCGACGGCCGACCAACACCGCGCGCGCGCTCCGTTCCTCAAACGGCCAGGTGTGTGCGTGCCTCTCCTCTCTTGTCTGTTGCTGGCTTACCTGGTTGGCTGATCGCTTGTCGCCTGGTTCGGCTCGATTTAAATTTTCCGATATGCCTCGGCCGTCGCCGCGGCGTGTTTGCGTGCGCTCCGCTGTCTCTTCTCACGGCAGAGAACGCCGTACGTGTGCCCGTTCGTGAGTTCGTGTCCTTTTGTCAGAGAGGAATGAGAGTGCTCACGCCCGGGGTTTTAGTGTCCCCACTTTTTCTGCATCATCTTTTAGCCTGGAAAAGAACCTGCATCATCTTTTAGCCCGGAACAGAACCTGCATCATCCTTTAACACCGCCTTCGATACCAGATCCGAGGTTCTCGCCGGCGCGTCCCATTTGAAATACAATGTTGTACGGAGGTGTTGACAGCGAAACTCGAGAACCATCGCGTCGCGGCCACAACATTGTCGGCTATATCGGTGTGAGACTAGAAGACCACTACTAATCCAATTACAAAACTTCTTTATTTTTCATTATGTTTTTATGAAACTTTTACCAACATATTCGTGGCATTTTTCTGATTAAAATGATACCAAATATGATATAATTCCGATGACACTTGCTTGTGTAACGAGCGATGAAAGTTTCGAACGCAGAGAAGGACAGCGTATGGGGAAGAAAGAACCGCAGAGAGTCGTGGCCGCCGGCAGAGATCGAAGCTAGCGTGAGCGCAGGCCTTTAAATGAAAAATTTAACTTCTTTATTATTAATTATTTTTTTATGAGACTTTCACCAATATATTTGTGGCATTATTCTGATTAAAATGGTACCAAACGCGATATAATTCGGATCACATTTACACTAATTTTCCGTTAATGTAATTGTTATGTAATCCTCATCCTCATCCTCATCCTCATCCTCATCCTCATCCTCATCCTCATCCTCATCCTCATCCTCATCCTGATCATCCTCATCCTCTTCCTCATCCTCATCCTCATCCTGATCATCCTCATCCTCATCCTGATCATCCTCATCCTCATCCTCACCTCATCCTCATCCTCTTCTTCTTCTTCTTCTTCTTCTTCTTCTTCTTCTTCTTACCGACAATTAACTCGTATACGCTTAACGCGAGTATTATTCAATATTACGCCGAAAGCCCGCCTGGAGGCATCGAACGGCTGTTTTGCGAGCTGACCAGTAACCCCGATTCGAGCAGGCTAATGGGAGTAAGGCTTTCGCTTCCACTGCAGGCACAGTTGCCAAACATCTTCCGGAATTCTTCGCGGTGACTCCGGATAATTAACCTTTTCGCCTAGAACCTTTAACAACCTCGATACCGTGCCGCGCCGAGACCCGACCGTTTCTTCGTTTCGTGAACCGAAACCGAGCGCTCCTCCATCTTTCACGTTTCGATCTGTTTGGTAATCTGCTCTGTGTCCTCGCCATTTTCCTCCTCTTAACCCCGTTTATGTCGTTTTGCTTCGTTAAAAGAAAGTTCGATTTTCTAGCACAAAGTCCTAGCACAAGTCTTAAGTTTTTAGCACAAAGTCTTAGCACAAGTTTCAAGTTTCTAGCACATTCAGTCTTCTTAGAAACGAATGGCTGAGTGATCATCTTTCTCCTCCTTCTACGTTATTATTGCTGTGCAAGAATTTTTATATTAACACGTTGATTGCCACGTCACCCATATGTGGGTGACGGAATTATTTGTCCAAATTTTGAAATGAATTTTTACGTTAATATATTAATTGTATCACTACTCAATATCATACATATAATTTTTTTCAATTTTTATTTCATTAAATAACTTACATTAATTTGATGGAATTATTGGGGTCTCTAGCTTGGCAGTCAAAGTGTTAATTGTAAAAAGCATGTTCTGGAATATACAAGAAAACCACGCGCTTCAAGCTCGACGTCTTTGGAAAAGTATTCAAACTACGTCCACAAAGTAGGATTTATGTTTTACAGGACTCTATAAAATATTCTCGAAAAGTGAAAGCTTAACCTCCTGCACCTTATAGATCATTTTTGACCCAGGCTTTGATTTCCGTAAATTTATTACGCTATTGCGCAATATTTTCTAACCGATCCTGTGCTTACTTTTTCAAAATGGTTTTATGTTTGTGAAAAGAATCGAAAAGTATTCTCAACCCTTAACTTTTCAAATGTACTTTCAACAAAAAATTGGTTGAAACTAAACCAACCATCCGGATTATATTCAAGAGCTTATGGTTGATTTAATCCTCTTCTTTTCAACGCTCAGCTTTGTTTGCTTACCACCGGAGTTTACACATACTCTGTTTTCAATATTAATTTATTCTTCGTTATTCTCCGATTTATAGCGAATTTAGATTCGTTTTTATCAGAAAAACATCTCCAATCGGCTGATAAGATTTTCATTACGATATTTTTTATAATAACACAGTTGGGTTCTGGTTGTTCATTATTAATAGGCAATGCGTTACAATGTTGCCTTTCGTACTCTCTTTCGATCGAGGTCTTGGGAATTTCAATGGCTTTTTGTGAGCCAGGCAAACAGCTACCGGACACAACAATGTAAGCTCATAAGCATTGCTTACTAATGAAAATCTAATTTTTGCAATAATTTATTGTTATGGTATGAAAATACGAACAATAAATTGTAAATATTTTTCTGGTAAAAATGAGTCCAAACACGCCATAAATAGAATGAAAAGGAAGTTAAGGAAGTGTGTAGGAATAAAGTGTAAATAAATACACATAATTAGGCTAATTATTTACCAAAAAAGTAACATTAATGATGATATATTTAAATATTAGCAAAAATTCATAATAATGTTTTTAATATGAATTCCTCCGAATGAGTGTGAATTTATGCTTCTTGATGCTCGCTATACATACATGTACATTATACAAGTATATGTATGCACATGATTTACTTGAATATAACCTTTCTCACGTAGAAATGTTTCCTTCGATGCAGTCGCGTTACAGGCATAACGAAATTAAAAGAACACAACATTCCTTTGTTTCATTCATCATTTATAGAATCTCCGACATGAGATTTAAATTTCTATCAGCAACAGCGCCGTGTTAGAATATTGGTTCCACAATACTGCTTCTGGCCGATACGGTAGGATGTGACACGGAATGGTAAGGGGGCTCTAGAGCCCCCCGAGCGTGAGACAGAAAAATACATTGGGTGATTGGTCTATCCTATACCTCGTCGGTGATATTATTTCCTGTTCAAGTGAAAATGATCCTTGCCCGTATAGTACCGAACCACGTAGTGGCACAGACAAGGTATGTTAATAGACCAATAACCCAATGTATTTTTCTGTCACACGTTTTTGAGGCACTAGAGCTGACTACAGCGCCATTATCAATTTTCTGTCGCGTCCGACATTACCGATAGCGCATGTAATCCAAATTTTTTTCTGAGGGCAGATGACATAGCATTACAAGATGTCATCGAAGGGAATAGGTTTGATATTCAAAGATATTTATTTGTAAATGTTCATACAAATGTTAATACAAATGTTCTTACATCTGCAGGACCAATGATCAACTTCAAGGTCGGCAAGGGTAGGCCAAGGCAACTCTGGAGGACCTCTGGATCCCAAGGTAGTCCATGGTCCTTCTGGTCCCGGAGCCCATCTGGTCTTGCCGCACTACCCGGCCCGACTGTCTGAACGAACGCGCTCGCCGAGCTCAGGTGCGCACTTGCGCAGCGATGCGCAACTCTTCCCACTCTAGCTGCTTTCGGTAGATCTCGATCGCCGTGGCAATAATTCTTGGTAAATTTATTATTTCTGGCTGTTTAATGTCTGTAACAATTCCCTTTGCTACCGATGTCGACAAGCACACCCTTGACCATTCAGCCATGTAATTGTTTTACAAAAATGGATGATATTACTCGAGATACCGAGTAACTTTTAAAGTTGCTAATAGATTTATTGATTACATTTGCTCGATATGTTATCTTGCGTGTTAAAAGTTATTTTGTATCTCGAGTTCTATTACCTATTTTTTAAAAATGAGGCGTTAAGATAGTCAAGGAAGTGCTTGCCGATATTACTGGCAAAAGGGATTGTTATAAATATTAACCAGTTAGAAATACTGATTTTATCAATAAATTTTGTTCAATAAATGAATAAAACGCATTTTCCTCCTAGTGTCTTCCCCCTCCGCCCTTCCACCTCTGGCGCAGTGACGTCACCCTGGCTTGTGCAACAATCTTCGGCTCAACAAGTGGAAGACTCGAATCAAACGCAGGACACTTTAATCACATAAGGAGGACATTCTAGTCGTACGTCACTGTTAACAATGATACTTTGATAGGGATCGAGAAGCTTACGCAACGAAGCCACTTCGTTCACGCATACACACTACTATAATAAATGATAAATACTTGGACAGGAAGCAATGGGGGATCGAGAAAACTGGCGGGACCGCGGTTCACGCGCGATTCCCGGTGGTGGGGTATGCGTGGAAGAGGGGGATCGCGATGCTGGACGCTGATTGGCCGGGGCGTCCGCGGCGGCCGGGGTAGTCGAAATTCAAGCGAAGGAGCGGCAGTTAGTGTAGCGACCGTCGAGGGCTGAACGTAGCTGCGTAGAGTTGATAGTGCCGTTTCGTTTTTTCGTTTCGTCCGGCGGTTCTGGTTCCGGTTCCGGTTCCGGTGCCGGGGCCACGTTTCGGTTTTTCGTGTTGCCAGTCGCGGACGCGATCGCGATCGTGTTGTCCCATCGCGGGCTTTTCAGGCAGCGCGACGCGATGACATATCGCGGCGTTATGGTGACACGTTTTGTGACAGTGAATTATTAGCAGTGGTGGTACGTCGTCGAGCACCGGTTACTATGATGGCCAGCTGACGGATAGATTCCGCTTCCACGTCCCTACGGCGTCAACCGTGTTGCCACAGGTGCTGGAAGGTGAGTTCTTCGACGGTTCGCTCTTGAAACGGGAATTTTATTTATTTGCAACACTCGGCTGTGTTTATTTGTGCGCAGTACTATTAAAGGTATGTGGATAGTTGTGATTTTGTTTGCGAGCCTTTGATATAAGTTGGTATTGTCGAACGATGTTCATTTTTGTATTTTAGACTGTGGACTTTTATGCAAAACAAAAATTGTCGATTGAAGCCGAATAGGCATTTCATTCTAACTTTAATCATTTTAACAAGCTGAAAATGATAGATTCGCATTCTTAAATCACTTACGCTTACCCGTTTTTGTCGTAATTGCATAAAATCCATAGTTTAATGATGAATGTACAGGATGGAGGTGAGAGAACGTAGATATTAAATGAGATATTAACTGGTGATTATTACATGTAATATTAATAGTAGATGCACACAGGTGGGGTAGATAAAAGGGCATATAAAAGGGCAACGTAGACTATATTGCAGGTTTTAATTATTTAAGGCATTCAAAGCATTTAGAATATCGAAATAATTAAATTGTTAAATGTGAGAACACTGGTAAACGCATACAAGTGGAGCAGATAAGAGACTGTATATTGTTTCATAACTTTTAATTATTTAAGGCATCCGAAGTATTTAGAATATTGAAATAATTACATTGTTAAATGTAATACTACTAGTAGATAAGGGAACGTAGATTATTTTCCAACTTTTAATTATTTAATACGTTCAAATTAATAATGTAGAGAAAAATGTAGTGCACTGAATTTCGTAGAATTCATTACTGGTAATTGTTATTGAGAAAGCTCCACATACATACGTTCAAGCGGCTGTGTATATGTGTACAGCATCTGGGGAAAGTAATTCCAATTTTGGCGAGTACATTGATAAGTTTACACGCATCAATAATAATTGTTAATCGATTGAAAATCAACGTTGCTTTCCGTGAATAATGATTGTAGTATTATGCATATATTATTTACATAATTAATGGGTAACCGGATGGTAATGGCATTTCAAGGCTGTTATCGACTACCACAAGTTGTCAGATTATAAAATGGCTACTTAACCCCTGGTTTTTCTGCAATAATTAGAACTTCTTTGTCCTCAATTTTATACATTCACTAGAATTAGCGGATTTTATGGATTTATTAGAAAACTGATTAGGTGAAATTACAAACGGTAGAAACACTGGAAAAAATAGAGGATATGGACATTTAATTTTCAATTTTACAGCCCTCTATAAATTATATGTGCCAAAAAAATGTTTCGGAAAATATTTTTGTTGCACAAAGCAACCCAGGGTTTTTTCCACTTTTCGATTCGGCAGGTCGAAAGCCGACGCTCGCTAATGAAACTACCCCTAATATAGAATCAGGTTTCTCGAACACGTGACCGGTGGCTCCCAACATTGAGGTGTGCAAGCTGAATATTTTTTTAACCCCGAGGTTACCTGGCCGTCGACCCCGGTAATCAGGCCCGAATTGATTTCCACGAACGAACCCGCTCGTTCTCGCGACTTTTCCGTACATCAGAACTTGTCCTCTATTAATCCGCGGACGCACCTTCACAGGTGCGCACATCTCCCCGGTTGCCAGTCAATTAACACGTTGTCTGTCGCGCACGCGATTCACGCAATCGTTCGACGAGATTTAAATCTGGGTTAATTATCGAGTGGATTCCTCCGTCGATGTATTCGGTCGTTGAAGAGCGATAATTGCGGATCCCTTTGCAAAAAATAAAAATTTTTCCCTGGCTCGACATCGACGTATCCGTCATTCGCAAAAAAATATTTCTATCATTATTTGTGTTTCCCTTTTTTGTAAGCTGTATCTAAACCTCGGTCGATTGTTTCCGTTTCGACGCGACCCCCGGCATCCCGAAAGACGATAATTCTCCGATTATTTGCAATCGGATAGATTGTTTCGCGTTGCTGCGCGACCGTACAAAAATCAGCTGCACCTCGAAACCAGGTCGGGTTTGTTAAATATATTTTTTTTTTTTTCAACAGCGTCGGTTCGCAATTTACGAATTTTCGTTGCATCGCTGCGTTCGCTTTTAATTCCGCTTGTTTCACCGCTCCACTTCCTTCGATCGTTGCATCCCCTGATTTCTTTCGTTGCGATTTTTCTCTTTGTCTGGATCTTGGTCTCCGTTTTCTTCTGCCTCTCTCCCTTCGAAAACAAAACGAGTAATAAAAATCGGGGAAAATCATTTGCAAAACTTGAAGGAGTTAATTCTGGAATTCATCCAATCGGTAGAGGATCAGGGGATAAAGGAAAAACCGAATCAAAAATATATTTGCGAAGAAAACGAGACGGAAAACGAAAGAAAATGGTTTGCAAAACATGGTTGGCCAACAACCTACCAAACATGAAACATTAGTCGAAAGCGATTCTCTGTCGGTCACATAACGTCTCGTTTGAGCGCGTCCGTCTCTAGCCCCGCAATTCGTAAAGTTTTCGCACAACCGGAAAGGCGTAAGAACCGAAAAGAGCAGATAAAAAGAGAGTGACTGGTGCAAAATGGAGGAGGAAGTGGTCCGAGTGTCTGGTAGAGCGAGCAACAACCGGTTGCGAGGCACGCGAGAGGGTTGTTTTCCGAGACGAAAGCTCGTTTCGCGAAATCGAGTCGGACTTTACGATCGTTGAACGTTCTACGGGAAACGTGTCGGCCTGTGTTATTCTTTTAGAATGTTAATCGGAGTGTCCGTGACCGGTTCAAAGTTCTTGTTTCAAAAGACTGGCTCACGGGGCGCTATTGAATTTCTGCGAATTAATTCCGCGAGGCTCCTCCGTAAGCGTTTTGGTAGAAGTAGCACTCGATTCGTTAAAATATTGGAAAATCGCTGGGAGTACAGTAACGTCTCGATATATGTTCGACAAAACGGTGTGCACCATTGTTGAGGACTTTAGCATGATATGTTATTGATAATAACTCTTGTTTGTGTAATTCGATCTTTATGAAACTTTTACCAGCATATTGGTAGTAATTTTCTGATTAAAATGAGCCCAAACATGATATAGTTCGCATCTTATTTGACTGTTTCATCCAAGGTACAGTGGACAGTGTTCAGATTAAAATAAATCAAACCTATAGTGTATGACAAGCTCCATTGTGCAAATCAATAAAGATTTAATCTAACACTAGGTAATTATTTTATTACTGGAACATTCATATTCCACTGATCAGTTTGGATAACAGAGCTTCCAGTTAACAGTGAATTAGAGTAAATGTGATTCGAACTATTCCGTGTTGGTGTTCATTTCAATCGGAAAAACGTCACGAGCATGTTGGTAAACATTTTAATAGAAAAATCGTCAGAAACAAAACAGGTTTATCATGCGATTAGCATTGTCTCGTTCGACGCTACAGACAAAAGATAAAAGAAGTGGATTAGGATATGCAAAAAAGTATTTGAGTGAAAATGTTAAAATCTCTCCACTGGAAAACAATTCGTGTAACCTTGTACTCAACCTTCGGACTACCGACGAGGGGCGATGCTTGGGGTCATTCGCTTTATTTGCCACTTAACGGCAGTTACTATTAACGCATCGCTGGCATAAACGCTCGCGAAAGTAAAACTATGTTGGACAAAGATTTCCAAAGGTTTCTGGCAGCGAGTTGACGCAGCTCGTACGGTGGCTGGTGGCGAAGAAAAGCCGAATTAAGCCGCTCATAAAGTGACTAACGACTTCGTGACGACTTCGTCACTTTCTTCCAGCAGCGTCTACTCGCCCACGTTCAGCCGTGCCCGTCGTTTTATCGTGCCGCGCAACCGGCTTTATCACGGATTTACTTATAATACCGAACAGAGATCTCTGGGCGTTGCGTTTAATCGGCGGTCGTGGCCGGCGTGGAAAAGAAAACGACAGAGAAAAATGAGAACCGAGTACGGGAAGAAACGGGTGTTTCGTCCCCGCCTTTTTGCGTCGCGTGTTCTTCAAAACGTATCCGGTGCGCGCGATTCAGCCGGTTAATTCTTTCTTTCTTTCATTTTTATCGCGGGAGTTGTCCCGCCGGGAGCCAAGCTTCGGAATAACACGATTTTTCTACGCGAGATTTACTACACTTCGCGGGATTTATCAAGCGTTCCCGGTTCAGCAGTGGCCGACAAAAAATTGCCAACTGAGTTTTTTTTCGACTTCCTTTCCCGTAATAAGAGTTCGAGAGGGAATTCGACGAAGTCGATCGACCGTGGAAATGGTTTTATAATTGATTGTATGGAATGCTAAGTGAGCCGTCATGCCTTCCAGAGTTGCGTTCGACGATGGCATTTTTATTCATTAATCTTTTCCATTAAAAGAAGCAGGCTGCGGAATAATACAATTTTCTACAAAAATTGTTCGACATTTCCGGATCGATAGTGGCTGGCAAGAAACGGGGAAATGGGTTCTTCTTTTTCGTAATATGAATTCGAGAACAGAGAACTCAATGAAGCCGGTCGACCGTAAACATTGCGAACGGTCCCGCAATTAATTAAATACATTAAAATTAATTGTCCAGCAGGAAATAATGAAACGAACTTCCTCGCTTCGCTTTCTTATCATTTTCTTTACCCAGCAACTCCATAAACTCCGTAAAATTAAAGCAATCGAGGTAAGTGTTCAAAGTAATCTTTCAACGAGATGGAAATTGAAAAGCGAAGAATCTAATGAAATTTGTGTAACAATACGTTGTGTTCTGGGAGTTCTGGTTTCGCAGTCGGTTGTTGCAATGACGTAGCAACGAAAAGACGCCCGTCATTTTGTACGGTGATGATGTCATTGTTGTTAATCGTTGTTATGTTAAGATTGTAGCAACTCGGCTGTGCGATCCCATTACTCTTGACTTTACATTTTTCGTGAGGTGACTGTCAGCCTAATAATTCGAGCACCAACCGTGTTCGAGTAGCTCTAGCGGTAACTCGATGGTTTTCGCTCTCGATTAGAATCTACCTTGTGGGTCCCTCGTCGAGAACTGTACAACCCTTAAGCATGCACACGTAATTCCACCTGGACATCCGGCGGTGCGAGGTGTTCGTCCGCTAACACGTAGATCTCCGGCTGATAGTTGAAACGACTCCGATGAAGCGTGCGAATCCAGTTCTAAATAAAGATCGCTCTACGCGAACGTCCGTCCCAATTTTTCACTGTTTCTTTCTCTTTTCCCCTTTCCAAGCTATTTAGATGGCCGATAACAACCGGAGGGAGGTCTGGGTCGCGAACGAAATCGAAATCGAGCCCTCGTGTCCTCCAGAGAGTTTCGTCGGGCCACGTTCACTATCCTTTAACACGTTAAACGCTCTACCGGTCCCTGGGGGCCGACCGTGTAGAATTTTCAAAATACTATATGTATTTATATAATATTAAAAAATATGTCCACTGTTAGATCAAATTTTTACTCACGAACTTTATCTTACGTGCTTGTGAACCTACTTCTTTGAGATCAACAGATCTTCTGTTGATCTTCTTCTTGAACCTGACAGGAACAGCAATACAACAGTAATACAAAATGCTTTACTAGAAAATTGAGATATTGTTGGAGCATTTGTTACTGTAAGGGGTTGCTGCTGGCGGTGTGCCTATGTGTTTGCCGATCAAGGCACATTGCCGCGACGACTGTTCGAGCCGTTGCGCTCTTTTCGGCGTGTTATCAATGCCGCTGCGTTCTTTTCGGCGTGTTATCGATGCCGCTGCGTTCTTTGCGGCATAGTACCGATGCCGTCGCGTTCTTTGCGGCATGGTACCGATGCCGCCGCGTTCTTTGCGGCATGATACCGTTGCCGCCGCGTTCTTTGCGGCATGGTACCCTGGCAATGAGCAACGTTGTCGTTTCACCGACATTTCATGTCATCGGTTGTCGAGGCACCGTTTTAGATGTTTCCGATATAAAAGCGGTTCTGGAGTCAGTTGTCGCACGACTACGAGCAAATCGACATCGCTCACATTTTCCGCGTAACTTAGCTTACATTACCATGCGTTAAAGTTAACCCTTTGCACTCGAAGCTATTTTAACTCCAACACGAAACATTTCTTCCGACCCAGAATATTTCCCTTCTATATATATATTTTTTTTTTTTCATGTTATTCATACGAAAATGGTGCAATTTACTCGTACAATACTGAAGTGTTTAGTAATCTATTGAATACAAACAAATTTAATAATGTAAACAATATTTTGAATAATGACAGCAATTTTTAGTGGTGCCTTACAGTCGCCATTCGAGTGCTAAGGGTTAATCTCTACGAATCTTGTAAGTTCTAATGGAAAAGAAAATATTTAACCCTTCTTCTGTATACAGTAAAGTATTGATCTAAGCCCAATCCTCGGGTCCATGCCATAAATCGTGTAGCTCCGTTCGGCTTAGACTTAACTGTACTCTTTCTTGTGAACTTGTATACTCTTTTAAACTGCATCGACCCGTTCCCGCCGTAAACGCACAAAATTCGCAGTCCAGCCATAAGAACAAGCATAGTCGCGATGCTGTGGAAAGTTCTGTGGTCTCTCGAGGATTTGTTTCTATTCCGTGGTGTTTAGGTGTCTTCTTTGACGACGTTGATCGCCCAGCGATCGTGCCGCGGCGATCGCAAGCCTAATCTCTTTGTTTCGTTCTCTTTCTCATAGTCCGCCGGTGTTTCGCAAAGTCCACGGCTCCTCCTTCTCGTCTGGCATTATATAGAAAAGCGCGATCCTCGGTGTTGTGTTGGCGTTTGATTGGATCAGAGGGCGGGTTAGCACGAACGGTGCACGCGCCGACACGAAGAGTACAGGGTGTCGGGATAGAATAAATTATGTCGCTGCTCTTTCAACGTTATAGCAGGCCTCTCGTACCTTTCCATATCAATGGCGAGGATATACAACATTTTTAAACGGGCTCTTGATTCACTGATAAGCTCGCACGCGTTCGGCGAAGTGAATTTTTTATTCATAAGAATTCTGGTAAAATTTTATCATTAAATTTTGTAAATAATTTCTTAAATCGTTCACTCCTTCACATACAAATGCTCTGTAAGTCTATCATTACAATTTTTCTCTTATTATTAGACTGCGCATTTTGTGCATATATGGAAAAAGGGGGTGCAATTTGAAGTAGTAGAAGGGTGAAAAGAAATTGAGAATATCGAGGTATTCACGAGTTAATAAGTCTAGGAAAGGGTTCCTGTGTTCTGCAATTAATGCAAATAATTTTTTTTTGCACGGAGATCCATAGTCGACTTATTATTATTTCGAACAGTGAACGAACGAACTTCCTGTGAACATTTTGTACTTGGATCGTTTCATACACGATATTTGAGCAGAAGAATTTCCTGTGCAATTTTCGCGCAGAAATCGCGAGCCACCCGTTGCACACAAAACGTATCCGCACCCCTAGCCACGAATCTGTACAATCACATTCGACACATGTAAGGTTGCAGCTCGCATTGTCATCAACCCTGTGATATCAGGTGTTTCCGGGGTGCATCGGGCGCATTCACGGAATAAAATCGTCTCGTGTCTCGGGACGAGTCGAGGACCGCGATCGTTCCGCGAATCAATCGGAAATTTTCAGCTTTTCAACAAAACAGAAATCCTTTTCTTACTTCTACCCATTTGAACAAGCCGACAAAAATAAATCTCTTTTGAATTTCTTTTTACATTTTCGCCTCAAATGCAGTTAAGTCGCAGTGCATTAATGATCGACACGTGTCAAGTTATTTGAAAAAGAGGTGCTAAATGAAATAATTGTTTTTGTCCGTATTAATATTAATAACCCTAGGAAAATGAAACAGATTAACAGAAATACTTCAGACACTTTCCGTGTTTTATATTTTCCATGCTAATTTCCCTCGCAGTTGCATAAAACCCGCAGTCTATTAATGATTGCACATCGAATACATTTGAATAAATTACGGGGAAATAAAACGATTTGCATACCGACGATACCGCGCATGTGTCAAGGGTGCTGCAATGTTATTGGCCATTACCGTACATCTAAATTGCGATTCTCGTCGCGACTCGTCGTTCGTTTTGTCATTTTATCAGTCACCGATTTTTCGACAGATTAATTCGAGCGATTTTTCTCGGCGATACAAAAACGGGACAAAGAGAGCGATCTTTTCGCTCACCGATAGCGTCCCGTCGAATCTGTCTCTACGCGATTATGCTAATCCACCAGCGTGGGGTAAATTAAATCCGGCGAACGTGGATGGGGATCAAGAACCAGCGACAAACAACCGAGGGTTCTCTATCGATTTTTCAAAACCCAGTCCGAAGGAAAGATCGTCATCGCGGTGTTCTCGATACAACCGACAACTATATTATCCAACGCGAAGCAACTTAGAACGCAGGTTGGATTATCTTGCAGAAAAATTTCAGAAATACCAAGGTTATCGCGTGGGTAAGCAGCGGAGCTTAAAGAACAATGCGCCAAGAACAAAGCAAACCGTGACTGCGAAGCGAAAAATAGAAAGACAAATTAATTAGCAAATGAACGAGGCGAAAGGAAGCGGAAATGACAATGTTCCGGTATGGTCTAATGGAACGTTATGGTTGCAGTGTGCCGTATAAAGGCCAATGCATACCTCACAGGCCAGGCCGGCCAGGCTCAACACCCCAGTTTATAAGCATTTTGGGGTCCGGGACAGCCACTTGAGAGGCTCGAACAAAGGCACCGCGTGTCCTCTGCTACCAGAACCCCAGGGGTTCGCAGGCTCTAGCAGAGCCTGTCAGTACGAAGACAGAATGAACATGCTGTATTTATTTAAAAAGCTATCAACCAAAACATTTCAGAGTCCCTCGTGGTAATAGATGGGGAATAGCTTGTTAAGGAATTTAAACGTTATAACAAACAAAATAACAATTTATTACTACGCTAACGAAAAAGAAAGAATATCATCTGACAATCTGTGCGGTGAAACAATTCGTCATTACTATATATTTAAGAAGCTGTAAACTAGAGCATTTCAGAGTCCCTCGTGGTAATAGATGGGGAATACCTTGTTAAAGAATTTAAATGTTATAACAAACAAAGTAACAATTTATTACTACGCTAACAAACCTATCCCCAATTGATGGGCCTGAGCTAGCGGGCGAACGGTTCAACACCTTCTACCTGCATTATTGCTGTCCGTCCCAAATCTTGACGAGTGGAAAAAGCTACCAGAATAATTAATAATACGGTACTCCCTTTCGGAGCTATCGGTTCGAGCTACCCTATGTTGGATTTGAAGGAAACTTCTGTCGTTTTTTAAATAGGCAGGTAATTTGTCTTGTAAATCAAAAACACATGTTGCTATTGAGTCATTGGGAAACAAGAATGCACAGGTTACCTGAAAGATGGCAACAAGTCCTTACAAATAATGGAAATTATATCATTGAATAATATTAAATACGTATTTTTTTATGAATTGATTCAAATGTTTTCTTTAAAATACGGTAGAACTTTCCCTCCAACCTAATATATTTTTATAACAATTTCAAGTACCCAATATTTGCAATTTTTTTGCTTCGCGAATTAAAAAACGGAATTTCAAACAGGAAGAATCGTAGAATACGACCATATTTAAAAAAAATTTTTTACACTTTATAACCGGTGGGAGAATTTGCAGAACAAAGATGTTTCTAATATATTTTCATTAAGAAATTACATTTGCGTATAACATGATAAATTATTTAAGAAGAATTTTATATGTATAATTTACGTATGATAAAATACATATAAGGATGTGCGATGCTGTTTCACTAAGTGCCAGGAACGTTTCCTATTTTCATGGTATTGTAAAGGAGAGATACCGATAGTTTACCTAAGGAGAGCTGTAGAGCTCGTAAACCTTTTTTTTTTGTGCCCCGCACAGCAGGGAACTGTCAACGCGCTCTCGAAAGGCCATCTGGGAAGGCCCGAGAGGCCAGAGAAGAAATTCGGTTCCAAAGCCTGACACGGTTGCCGGCTACTAAACGCTAAGACCAAAACTAGGGCTGTAATGTTGAGCCTGGCCGGCCTGGCCTGTGAGGTATGCATTGGCCTTAATGCGGCCATATGATTAGGAGGAAATGGGAATTTTCAGGAGATACGCGCCGGAAAGGATTTTTCCTATCCCCTTCTCGGGGAAAAATCGAAGAAGCTAGGAAAACACCAAAGACAATGTTCCGTATGTTTCAGCGTGAAACTTGAAATGTTCGTGAAATGTGTTTCATATGTTCCAAGAGAAAATTATGGTTGCAATGTTCCGTACGATCAGGGAAGAATGTGTGAATTTTTTCGTCGATTTTTCCCGTGGAAAGGGGGATGGAAAATCGAAGAACGGTGCGGAGGAAGGGATCAAAGAGTATGTTGCATATGTACCAGTGAAACATTATGGTTCCAACGTGCCGTGGAACGCGGATCGACAACGAACACGATTTTTCGGGTAGTTCGAGCGAAGAGAATTTTTCTTTGATTTTTACCGGGCGGAGGGAAATGAAAAATCGAAGAACGGGATAGAAGCTGCGGGGTTCGAGCTGTGCGGCTGGCTCGGGCTGCTTTCAGGGGAGCCAGGTGGCAGCATGACGGCAACAGGACCTACAGGTCGAAAACGTAGGCGAGCTGGGCAGAGAAGGAGGGAATGGCAGAGAGGGAGAGAGAGAGACAGAGAAGAGGAGGGGAAGAGAGACAGAGGGCTGACTGGGAGGCAGGAGAAAGAGAGGGAGGACGGCAGGGGTGGTTATATATAGAAACGTGCCCCGGGCATCGATCGACGGAGCCTGGGAGTCCAGATTCGACACTGTTCCCCAGCACAGCCTCCGTCTGAATCCGAGCTTACGATCCATGCGTCCTTCCTGTGCTGTTATCCTTCTTCTCTATACTCCATTCTATAGTCTCCCTTCTCCTCTGTGTCGCTGTTACCGACTCTAATCGCCGCGAAAACAACCCTCGATTACGATCGATCATCATTTCCCGACGATTTCACCGACCGCTCGAAATCCGATCGAGCTGAAATTCATTTGCGAGCAGCAAATGTCTATTGGCGGAACACCGATAGCATTTACTTTTAACAAAGTATGATAGCAGATTTTACTTTTCCATCTTTTCATTCCTGACAGATGATCCTTGACTTCGGTGCTGCGAGACCATTTTTCAGAGAAAAAATTGCACACATTGCGTGATTTAAATCATTCTCGAACTCTGAATTTACCCAGTCTTTGCACCGAATCCTCCAGTTGTTCATTTCCATCGACCCGATTGGAAAATCACCTTCGGCTTTGTTTGCAATTAAAGGTCTCGGTGCAATCTTAATGGAACTACAACGGAGCGATCTCGGTTCCAGAAAGAGGTTTCAAGAGATTGTTTAATGCTGTCACTGAATAATTGGCGACGCGTAAAACTTCATATAGAACCGCAGCGAGTACAGTTTTATATGTGCAACTCCAATGAGCACAATATTTCAAATGCGTTGAACGAAACGTAAAGTGTCAAATGAAATATGTATTCGTTCTCGGAGGAAACAGGCGTCTTGCACCGCTGTGCAGCATGAAACATGAAAATGTATAAAAGTGTGTTCGTGGTCAAAAATATCTCTGGAAATGTTTCTAACCGTGCCACCGGATAAGCAACGAGATTTAGCGGGCTAAAACTGCAACGGTTGCGGACGACTTTCAGTCTGCATGCGTACACTCGCAGACGGAAAATGACGACAGCTCGAAATCGTTACATTTTGTACTAATGCTACAAATTTATTGGAACAGTGAACGAACTTGCCGTGAAGAAACGAACTTCCGCTCAATTTACAAATTCTAAACCCTTAATCTTCGACTTCAAAAGTATTAAATAAATTAACTTTGCTCAACTATGCAACGAGATGGTGGCAGAAAGTTCCGCGTTGAAATCAAAGGGAATGCTTTCGTACCGTACAGCTGAATGAGCGACGAGCTTTAGCGAGCTGAAACTGCAATGAATGCGGACGACTTGCAGTCTGCATGCGTAGACTTAGCGGCGACAGCCGTTCGCTCGAAGTTGTTACTAATTCTCAAATTTTCTTTCAACTATGAACGAAGTTGCTGTGATTTCTGATCAACGCAGACCGAAATTCTCTTAATCTTAGATTTGAATTAAAAAAAAATTTCCAAATTAAGCGGAAATGACGAAAAGAGAATTTCCAACCTCGTAAGCAACTCGTCGTCCAAAAAGTGCAACTAATGCAGAAGATTCGGCAGAGACACGCGCACACACACGGAGCCATGGCGTCAGCCATTCGGTCGCCACCTAGAACGCAATCGCGGTAAACGGGTCGAGGAAAGTTATGGCAGTCTGGAGTCTGGGACCGAAATCGTCTGAATCGAGTCTAGACTG
The DNA here is from genome assembly GCA_913789895.3 of Seladonia tumulorum. Taxonomy (NCBI): domain Eukaryota; kingdom Metazoa; phylum Arthropoda; class Insecta; order Hymenoptera; family Halictidae; genus Seladonia; species Seladonia tumulorum. The sequence continues at coordinate 9,246,257 of OU565277.1, read as the reverse complement.
GCAACCATTCCACGTGTCGTCGTTGGCGGGTCGGGTCGGGATTTCCTTGTTATTCCCGGGCTGAGGGACGAGGGATCGCTCTTGTCCCGCTCTTGCACCGGCACATCGCACAACGGTCGCATCGATGCATCGCGGCGATGCACTCCGTGGCCGGGGCTGCCGGAGCAATCGAGGCAAGAGCAACGACACGGCTGCGCTCGAAGGGATCGCGGGGGAGAGTCTGCGACTTGTTGCATCCCCCGGAAAACCGTGGCCGGATTGTACGCTCTGTTTGCTCACTCGCCCACGCCGCCGCTGCCTATGCCCCGGATATATTGATTTCGGCATTGATTCGTTCGACGTAGTGTTTACCTTGCGACCGGGGCTTGAAGCGCTGCCGAAAATAACTATTTAAAACTGTCATATAAAAATATAACTTCATTTGGACATAATTATTCGATATAACATATATTTAGTGGCGCCGCGAGTTAATATGCAGGGTGCTTCGAGCAGTGTAAAATAATACAGGATTATTCATTCAAAAACATTTTTTTATAGCCTTCGTTTCTGGGGAAATCAATTTTGTAAATTGGGCTCGCCGGGCTCCAGTATTCCCAGCAAGTAGAATTTTTTTTTTATTGAAGCTCTTTAGACCCTTAAATTGGTCCATTTCACTTTACAATGTGGTATTATAATTTTACAGATTGGTATTACGATGTTACAAGATGTAATTATGATTTAAATAGATAGTTTACAATCCTTGAAATACAACTGAATACAACTGCAAGCCTTAATATTAGGTTCCGCTATGAACATGTCAATATTTAGGGGTAATCGGTAGCCTATTTTACCTAAAGATTCCAAAGCAAGTAGAATTGGTCGGTTATGGTCAGACATTTCCTATTCCACGCGTAGCCGCAGAATTCCCAGTTCTTCGTGTTATTAGATTATTCGAAGACACGGAAATTATAAAGGTTAAAACGGAGAAGGTTTGTATTCTGTTTGAATTAGCATAATTAGAATTAGAATAATTAGCTGCCCGGTGATAGCTTAGATTAGCTGCTCTCGGTCTGTAGATCATCTCCTTCGGGTGAGTTTTTCTGAACGAACACTGTCTTTGTGGCGGATAGGTTAATAATCTCGAAGGGTTGATGTTGCTCTCATAGTAAAGCCTCACCACGGGCAATAATTCCGCGATGAACGAGGTCGGTCTACCCTTAAGGAAGCTGGTTTGGCTTCGCCGGAAGCAGTTTTCCCAAAGGAGTACGCTCCTCGGCGCGTCATTCTTCAGTTTTACAAGGCCCGGGCCTCGAAGACCTCTTCTCTGCTCGAACACGTTACAAAGAGCTCTCCTGATTCTTCAGCTTCCTTTACCACCCTCTCTCTCTCACTCTCGGTCTTTATGAAAATCACCGTTGAAGTGCTCGAAGATCGCTGCCCCAGGACAAAGAGTCCGACCGGCGCGTATTTCCTCTTGTTTTTGTTGTTCGACGGCTGAAAGTTCTTTGGGATTCTATAAATTAGTCTCTAGTTGAACGCCGTCAGAAGATTGAGATCCTTTGACGCACGTACGCTGCAATATCCCGTGTTTATTGGCGTTCCGCGGGAAACTTTTATCGAGTTAGCGCACGCGGAAACAAAGTGCTCGCTCGGGGACACGGATCTTGCTCGGATCGTCCTGGAAAAAGGGATGATGAGCTGGAAACCCGGGGTTAGACGCAGAGTATAACAGGATGAAATGCTTCTCAAATGTTTCTTCATTCATGTGTCTTTTATCGGGGAATCCTCTTTCGTTAGACGAAGGTGCCATTTTTTGGGCCAGAGTCGTCGGACCAAAATCGAAGCCTCGAATCCTACCCGATCAATCTAGAAAAATTAATTATAAATTTGCGTGCAAGATTCTCATTGGACAGTTGCCTTCCTTTAGACGGAGGTGCTATTTTTTGGGCCAGAGTCGTCGGACCAAAGTCGAAGCCTCGAATCCTACCGGATCAATCTAGAAAAATTAATTATAAATTTGCGTGCAAGATTCTCATTGGACAGTTGCCTTCCTCTAGACGGAGGTGCTATTTTTTGGGCCAGAGTCGTCGGACCAAAGTCGAAGCCTCGAATCCTACCGGATCAATCTAGAAAAATTAATTATTTTGTGTGCAAGATTTTCATTGTACAGTTGCCTTCCTGTAGACAAAGGTGCCATTTTTGGGCCAGAGTCGTCGGACCAAAATCGAAGCCTCGAATCCTACCGGATCAATCTAGAAAAATTAATTATAAATTTGCGTGCAAGATTCTCATTGGACCTTTCTCTAGACGAAGGGGCCATTTTTTTGGCCAGAGTCTGAGAAAATTCGGAAATTTGAATCTTGCTGTAGAAAAATGGTTGATATATGAGAAAATCTGAGGCTCATCTTCGCGCGGCTAAGCAGAACAGGCCTTTCTAACGTAAAGTCAGGAAAATTAAGGTCGACAGAGTATCCGCGAACGATCGAAAGTTCCCTGATTCCCAGGGGCGGTGTAGCCCAAGATTGGCATTCGGTTACTATGTATAATTAAGAAAAATCAATAACCAACCTGCCGGGCTCGTTTCGCCCGGGACCCACAGAGCAGTGGCAGCTTCAATTTCCGGGGACCGAATGTTTGTTTATTAAGTTTTTGAATGTTTGTTTAATGAATTCGGGCTTATCGTTGAATCCCGGCGTTTCTCGTTGATTCCCCGACGAGAGAGGATTGAATCTTCGTCGGTGATATTTAATCGGCAACAATCGTTTCAATGACGGTGCTTATGTTGTCCATCGTTGGTTTTAGTGCACGCGTTGATCGTTATCTTTATTCAATCATTGACAATACGTGTGCAATATGTTTCTGCGATTTTTGCCATACACGATATCGCATACGTATGCGATTGTTGTCGAGTATTCGCTGTTTTATTTTATTGATATATTGTTCGATCTTCGGGGACTCTGGTATTGTTAATTCAGAGACATTTTTCAAATCTGTCAGCAACTGGGTCGCGTTCATTTGTTATTTATAGTTGCTCTATTCAAATCGTATTTGGCGTGGTATTTTATCGGCAGGTGCATGGTTTTATGAAATTTTAGGAACGTTGATAAAACTGTTTTGTTTTTAAAGAGATATAGTCAGACAGAGAGACACTCTCGTACACACACACACACACACACACACACATACATACAGACAGGAAGAGAGAGAGCATTGTAATCGAATCAGCGAGCAATTTCGCGTCGAATACGCATCCCACCTGGGCCTGTTTCGTGGGAGGAGCTCGCGTCAAAGGTTTCATTACTACACGCCGCTTCCCCGTGCAAACACCGTTTTCGTTCGACTCCATTAGGCTCGGCGAATTTAACGCGGCCCCACAAAGCCGTCTCCGAGTTTCCTCTCTGTGTCCAAGAGGAGACTTGCAGTTTCCAGCCACCGAGTGGCCGCAGCCTCTCCTCCCTCTGCACACATCCCCATTCTCTTTTTTCATCCGCGCACTCTGTCTCCGGACTGCATTTTGTCTCCTCTCTACCCTCTGAACTTTATCAATCGTGACTCAACTACAATTCAATACGGCGAAAATACAATAACACGGCAAACGTACGGCAGAAACACGACAGAAATGCGACAGAAATGCGACAGAAACACGACAGAAATACCGACGTATTGAAATGAAGTGTGTGCCGCACCACTGAATTCTTCTTTCCACTTTAATACGCCCCAGTGAAGAAGCACGGAGAATCCCAGTGCAGTTGAAAATCGCAAAATAATTCTGGACGCTTTATGAGAGGTTACTTTTGAAAATCTTTCTGGTTCCGTCCACGTTGTCAAACGACTGCGCGCCGCGCGCTCGGAAAAAAGAAGATCGTCTCTCTTGGTCTCTTTTATTAGGTCTCGCGGGGACACGATATTAATTAAACGTCGTGTCTATTGGTCAAAAGCGGATTCCATCTTGCAGCGTGGGCGCGTGGATTTGTGCTCGTCCACCAGGACATTCTTGATCCTTTTGACGACGCTCGGTTTTGGCGAGCACACGTGCCGTTGAAATGTGGTCTGCACACCATTCGACGAGAGCGGACCAGCCAACCGTCAACCGACTCTCCAATTCTATCCGGTGGTCAGGTTCTTTTCACCATTTTCGCGAACCCATTTGCGTATTAAACCACCCGGTGTACAGCTGGCGATTCACTGGTCTGTTAAACATTTTTCGTGATTCGCAATCGAACCAATATATCGCGACAATATAGCAGTCTGGTGTGACCGAGAAATAATCCTTTTATAGTATAAATACAGCAAAGGACGACTGTTACGGATAAACATCCGCAGTCTATTAAATTAAAAATAGACTCCAGCTAAATGAAAGGTAGAAGATATTTGCAGCCGAAGGAATTTACGTAGCAGGCCAATGGTTGGACAAAATAATAAATATTGGATGATGGTATTTATTGGTAGGGGCGCTGGCAGGAATCCCGGAGCTTCGATTTTTCGAGTAGAATGCAGCCGTTTTATATGCAGTCCGGTGCACGCGAGCTTCCGTCGACGTCGTCGTCGTCGTCGACGACGATCCTTTCGTCTCCGGCGCGCGTGGAATTTCGGGAAGTGAAAAATATTCGATCAACCAGTTCCGTGGAATATATTTCCCTGTATTCGTTCGTCTATTTCCAAACGAACGGCTCTTTTCAGGATCCTGCAGCACTACGCTCTCGGAAGAGGATCGAGCGATAGACAACCCCCGAGAACCTTTCAGGATTCACTGGTCAGGCTGGCCCTCGCGTGGAACGATCAATTTTTCCTCTTGGAAGGATCTCAGTTTCATCTTTGCCGGGGCTTTAACCCTGGACACTGATCCGATCGGAACGCGTGTCGGTTTTCCTTTCGTTTACGATTGCCAGGCTTTTGCCGGGGAGATTTGTGGAATTTACCGAAATTGTTTCGACGATTCCGAACGGTCCATCGATCGGATAGTGGTAGACAGGATTAATGCACGATTATCGAGATTCAGAGGTGCAGTTGGGGGAAATTATTCCAGCAAAAAAATCGTCAACCCCTTGTATCACATTACACTAAACATGTGTGTCACTAAATTTCTTGACATCAAAATAAACTTCTACTTTGCACTCGATGTATTGGGTGTGTCCCATTCGAAGTTTCGCACGCAATTATTTTTAAAAAGTTATTTCAAAATAAATATATATTTTGAAATATATTTTGAGACCTTCTATGAAAGCTTTAATCACTCAAACCGTGAATAAATATTTGTACCTCTCATCGAGTAACTGATGCAACTAAATCAACTTTAGGTAGATCTGGCGTTAACGATTAAGAAAGTTGAATGTTTCAGTTCTCAAAGTTGGTGTTTTTAAAGTGCTCGACTGTTATTGACGATATACTGGGTGTTCCATTCGAAGTCTCATACGCAATTGTTTAAAAAAAAAATGATTTCAAATTACCTCGGGAATCACCCTGTTCAACGAAATACATTTTGAGATCTTCTATGAAAGACTTAATCACTGAAACCGTGAATAAATATTTGCTCCTCTCATCGAGTAGCTGATACAAGAAAGTCAACTTCGGGTAGATCTGGCGTTAACGATTAAGAAAGTTGAATGTAGCAGTTCTGAAAGTTGGCGTTTTTAAAGTGCTCGATTGTTAGAGGGTAGAATGGAAAAACGATAACCGGCTGGGACAACACGGGAACGGAAACTCGTGGAAAAAGAAAGAACCGGCACCGTTCTGAACCGCGATGGGATTCGCGAGACAGCAAGAACAGTTTTTAATTGAATCTCGTGGGGAGCGGGGTGGAAAGGAGGGGCGTGACTGCCGCACAATTTCGCGTAATTAGAGCGAAGAACTGGTTCAACGATCGTTCGGGTCGTGCGTTGCACGTGCCGAATTTGCATACAGAGCCTGTTGAATAGATAATCGACAATTTCCCTGTGTAACTTCGTTACCGTTGTTCGAGACTCGCGTGCACGCGAACGCGACCGTCAAAGCGGTGAGCGCAAAGGCGGACACGCGCTCGGATGGATGAAATTTTCATGCGGAACGACCGCGGTTGCCTGGCTCTCTTGTCTCCTAATTGTTTGAAAAATTCCTAGTAAAACGGGAAGACGGAGACAAAGACATGGTAACGAGGCCCGATAAGCAGATCCTCCGATAGCTCGCGATGTCTCGCGAAAACTCGAGTCGAGGCACAAGGAACCGAGGCAGCAACCGTGGCAGCAACCGTGGCAGCAACCGAGGCAGCAACCGAGCCTAGCAACAGGTGGAACCGGGGATTCGAGCTCACCGTGGACCAACGGGCAAGAGCGAGCCCGCGAGTAATCGATAGTAATTATCCACTCGCTCTCGCGCGTAAATATTCTCGCAAAACACAAGCCTGCAACCCTCTCGCTCTCTGTCCTACTCGCCTGTTGCCTGTTGCCTGTTGCCTCGCGAAACAGTTGTCTCCCTTACCACTAAATCTGGTATCTTCCTCAAGCGTAGCACCCTCTGCCGAATTATATAGCCTCTTTGTTTACCCTTCTGCTAGCACTGGCTCCAGATGTTTGCGGCTTCGAACGACTCTTCATGATCTCTGCTCGGAAATTGCAAAGCAGACAGACTTCGTTGCCCAGTTTCAAAATTATTTAGTAAACGTTACCCCTGGAAAAAATCAAGCAACTCTTATAAAGTGTTTTCTGACGATTCAGTTTTCTCCCTTATCCTAATGAATTCTACTTTTCGGTTTACACACTGCGGCAGTTCGTATGTATTATTTGGTACATATTTTTTGAAATTGTATCGTCCTATTAGCTAAAATGAGTCTCAGGCGAGATTTAAGTTGCATCGACGAATTGTCTTGGACTCTTTTAATTTTCGTACTGTTTTGCGCCAAGTCGTTATTGCCCTAACTGGATCAAGATCCGAGGTCACTTTCGCGTGGGACAGTTCTCAGCTCGGTTTTATCGAGTGATGGATTCGCCACGGGTGAAAAGGACGCGCGCGCCAAAGATAATACCAGGGAAACGAGAAGAAATGGTTTTTCCCTTGGACTACCTACTTAAAGCAATAACGGGAAATACGATTCCTCTCTGTTAGAATAACTTCTCCGGTAGAAATCCTGACCGTGGCAAAACCGGAGAGACGGGGTTCAATGGGACGACTGCGAGAGTAAATTGGACGGCTCTGTTTCCGAGCGTTTCCTTTTTTTCTCCCTCCCCTCCCTCCCCTCTCCCTGCTTCTAGATCGAAGAGGATCTCCGTCGGATCGGACCACCGTTGAGCGTGTTAATTGACCTTTAATTAAATTATCCGTCTCCGGATCCATTCCGCGTCCGTCGCTCGATCGACTGGGCTCGTTCCGGCTCGAGAAATCCGTCGAACGATTGGCTAACGCGAATTTTCGCGATCGGGATTGGCCGAGATTTGTTCTACGACAATGTCGGTTCGATGAAAGACTCGTTTCTTCTCGTGACGATTGTGGCCGATATTATACTCAATTACTCTGTCCAACAAATCTCAACTTCCCTCCAGAGAAATCTGGTTCGCGAGCTTGTCGTGTATAATTAATTGATTTTCCAGGTCATAACGTTCAGAAACGATTTCTTTAATCATGCACCGGTGCATTACAGTCTGCTCGACAAGACTGCCAGGTGGAATGCATTTATTTCCCAACGCTGTTTACAATTCGTCAGACAACCAGCGCAGTGAACCAAAGTGCAATCTACTGCATTTTTGTTATCCACTGAGAGCGCAGCACGTCGAAGAGAAGTTTGCTTTATCATCGTTTGTTGGAGTTGTTCCAGCAGAAATGCGAGTTATAATAGGAACATGATTCGCAGGAACGTCGAAGCGACACCGAGGAGTCAGAGTCGGTTTAAGCATATTGCCGGCTCGAAACGAACATTAATACTAGACTTTCGAGTACGGTATCGAGCACAGGGGAGACGGATAGAGGCGGCGGATGATCCGCGAATCGACAGGACCTCGAAATCCGTTTAATCTCGCGTAATCTTCCGCTCCATTTTTCTAATCCGGCCTGCTGGGATGTTCCTCGAGTAATTTCGCCAGAAGACTCGGAAAATTCTCAATTACCTCCGACGCCGCGAGAATATTCTCGTTAACGCGTCCGGCGCTGTTGAAAGTATAAAAATATATTTATTGTCTTTTATCCTAGCGATACGGTTCTTTCATCAATTGGAACTTGCAATCGATAGTTTTATCTCGGATCGGGTCAAGTTTCACTGCGATACCGCTCGTCGTTCGCGCGTGATTTCTGGTTCAGTGGAGCATTGTTGTAAGTTGTAAACGGTTTGGAAGATTAATGGAAATAATACAATATTATTTTTAAATTCTTTAAGCGCTTTTATTATTTTGTATTTTTCTTTTGCTCGGTAGATTTGCTGTGAATGCGTTGAACGCTATGTAGGATCTTGGGAATCAGATTGAATAGTTTGTAATTTGGTGGATTTTCTTGAACAGTTTGGTAGACAGCATACCGTTTGCGATCGCGATGCGAGCGACGTAATTTCCACGAGAGCAACGGAAACTCGTCCCCTTGACGTTCCCCTACCATCAGCAGGCCTTATCCGCTCTCCCTGGACGATAAGGAATCGTTCAGATAAGAAAAATCGATACGCGGCACCCGTTAAATACGCCTCGTGACTGTGGCTGACTTATATCCGGCATTTACTACTGGCCGGCAGCTGTTCCGCACGCGCCGACTCGTTCCACTGAAATGGGAAATCGACACGAGGCACGAAAAACCCTAAAATCATGCTCGTTTTCTGAAATTCACATACTCTGACAGACACATTCTAACAGATGTATCATGTTCCCAAAAAATTCGCGAGAGAATGGACAAAAATATTTGCTTACGTAAATTTCTGCTGACATGTTAATGCAGTTACCTGTCACGATGATACATTAAATTCGTGTGTTTAAGTATACTACAATATAGTAATTCAAGTTTTTGAGAACTAATTGACAATTAATCGACTAATACAGTTAGCAGACTGCCGAATTTTATATCCGAAGAATCTTCGAATATTGTTATACTATTTTCAATCGATTAAACTTATACTCGAATGAACTTTTCATCCACCGTCTTTAAAGTTGCAAAATGTAACAGGATATTCTGGGATGTATAACTTTCCTGTGCAAATATCTTCTTTCATGCTCCATTAGAGAGTATATTACATTTAATAGCAAAGTTATAACTAGACTGCAGGTTTTTGTAATAAAAACTAGTCCATGGCGTTGAAAATACAATCCCAATTGAAAGAATTTCGATTACTTTCGGCTTCTATTAAAATCATAATAGAAAGAAAGAAATTTTTATTTTTCTCCTGTTAGTTGCAATTCAGATTTTCTTTCTGTTACAACATTTGTATAGCTACAACTACAAAGCCCGTTGCCTAGAGAAAATCTAGTATCGTTTTCGTTAAGGAAGGAAATAAATCTCTATTATACCTAAATTTCTAGCCAGCGAGGTACAAATTTTTCACTTTGCAATTCGTCGGCCAACAACTTTCCTATTCAACGTACGCACCGAAAGGATTGAGGAAGGTTCGAAGAAATGGATTCTAAATAGATTTTCGAAGCTTATCCAGGCTCCCAGGACCTTTTCAACAGAAAACGTTGCGTTTTACAACGGACAGAACGCGGCGAGCACGGCGAGGCAATATTTTCACTGTGCTCGACGTCCGCCGTGTTTTTTCGCACAGACGACGACGACGCCGACGACACGCGTCCGTTTTCGCGCCATGGATTCCAGTCACGTATCTTGAACGCGGTCCATAATGAAACGCTTCGGCGGAGCGAGGATTTGCCGGAGGAAATCGCCAACGGCCGTGAATAAATCAAAATCACCGTCGATCCTGATTTAATTCGTCACCTATCTCGATCTCGTTTCCGGCCGCTGATCTCGCGGCGCACTTTGTTTCGCGATTTTCGTTTATCACCAGGATTTTCATTCCGTCTTAGTCTTTCCGGAGAAAGGGTCTAGGATTATCTGTTACAATTGTTGCGCAAGTTTCGTTATATTCTTCACAGGGAGCAATTATGTTCCTGAAACGGTAGCCCTACACGATCTATGTCACAGCACGGACCCGAGGGCTGGGCTTAGATCAAGGCTTCACTGTGTAGTTCCTTCTTTCGAAAGTAGAAATGGAATGTATAAAGTTTCCAGTGATAGAATCGGCGACTTCGGCGACCGAGATATCAATTTTTCTGGAAGTGGAGGCTTCTCGAGTGTTTGAATTTTTTCCGATGGACTTAGAGTGGCCGATCGTGGATCGTAATTCGCTTCCCAACGAGATACCGGGAATCTCGTTACTCCGGAGAATTTTGTCCGCTTAAATATCTCGCAACTTTCGACGAGGCGGACGAGAAGACAATGGAAGAGTATCTCGAGCGAAGTTCCATCCGCGTGAACTAACGCGAAACTTCTCGGCGGAAGTTTCGCCGCGGCTCGCGTCATCTTCGAACACTGTCGGCGAGAATGACAAAGAAACTTGACCCGCGAGCGGCACTACTCTCGCGCCGCTCGAGCATTCGATAAACTTTCAATAAGCCGGCTATAACAGACCCGAAAACTGCGATCGTCCTCGATACAGGCATAGCAAGCTGCGAAACCGGCTGTTTAGGGGACAACAAACCATTCTCATAATTACTACAAAAACTATTCGATCGGAAAAATCAAATGTCCACCATTGTAATCGTTAGACTGCGGATCTTTGAGCAAAATAATAATGTGCGTCGAGTGTGGGCAACAACAGTACAAAATTCTTCGTTTCTTCTCACTAGAAATTCTAGTAAATTATTTTTAAAATATTGTATAGAAATTCTGGAATTCTTTTAATCTTTTATTCCTTTTCATTATAAATCCACAAGTCTAGTAAACTTTTCCAAACGACTTGGAAAAATTCTTTCCCCACTGAAGGGCTTGTTTCCTGGTGTTGTGACGGTATAGAAAATGCGCTCTTCCATAGACGCGATCACGTGTAATTATAACTCTTCTTTATCGATCTAGATAGTCTTAACACGCCTGAGAAAGACACGCGCGTGTTTACGCTCCGTTTATATAACGTCCTTATTCTTCTTTATACTCCGGCAAAGACAATCCGCTTTTTCCATCGAATAAATTTTTGCAAAAATTTCATAAACTCGGATAACGCGTAAATCAATACGTTGACACACGGATGCGGGAAAGCTCGAAACGGCCATTGTTTCCGGGACAAAACGTCAGTTGTCTTTTATAAAATGCAGACGCAAAACCATTTTCATTTCCTCGCGTATATTTATGCTGGTAAATCGACGCGAAATACCTTAAACGACAAATCCGCGTCCGATAACGTATTTTATAAGATAAGGTGACAGCATATGAGGGAAAACAATTTTGCGGACAAAATTTGTAAACTCGTACGAAACATAAATCAATGCGAACGTTGACGAATGGCTGTTCGATACTTGAAACGGCCACAGGTTATAGAGAAGAAGTACGCCAGCGGCGTCTTTCGTAAAATACGAAACAATTTATATTCCGTTGTTTATACGGCTATTGACAAATGGATGTGGAAAAGTTTGAACGGTCACGTGTATTGCATATCGGACGCATCTTTCGCTCGGGGCAAATAGCCGGGCGTTGACGTTCGTTCCAGCATGGTGCCTCTATAAAATATTGAACGAGGTGGTTTGTACGGTAATCAACTTTAATTCGATTCTCCCGAGCGTCCGAGTAATATCGTTTCCCCGTCTACGTTTATTGTGTTTTACCCGGGGGGTGTACGCACGGTTGTTGTTTAGCTTGTTTACATCGTTGCTACTTTCTTTTTTTTATTGTTTTGCGATCGCTTTCAAACTCGTCGCGAAATTGTGGTTCTGCCCCGGAAACTGAATAATGTTTTAATTAGCGGAAACAAAGGAATAATTCGACGATAATTCTTGTGCATCAGAACATGGTAGAGCGACAGAAGGTTGCAAGATTAACGAGGTAAAAGATAGCAACAACAACAGTCGCAATAATTAAATATAACAAAGCACGGGACTGTCGGAAACTGCAGAAGATACTGATGCAACAACCGAGAATAATTGTTGCGCAATAAAGGGCGCTGCAACGTCAGATAATTGGAGCAAGCAACAAATAATTGGAGGAGCAGCAAGGTAATGGAGCGACGATAATAATTATCGGAAGTGAGTTTTAGGGATTTCCCCGTTAGCTCGGGAACTTGTTGCTGCATCGGTCGCTCGTCGCAGTATTATATTTTCGATTCGGTCGAGTTTCTCGCCGATACGATTGAAACGTTGCCTCGAGTGCCGGTTTGTAGTATAGTTGGTTCGAAAGACGTGTCGGGCGCACTTGGGAAACACCGGGCGAAACTTCACGGGCAGATAAAGGAGCCAATTACTATAATGGAACCGACCGGCTGAACTCTGTGAACGCGTTAGCCCCGGTTGATCGACGAGTCGTCTCTCGCGAAAGGGAATTCGCGGCGCGCGCGTTGTGCGATTTTATTGCCTGACTCGTGTCCGCCATGACGGACGCCGTTCGTCAGCGATGCAATCGAATCGAATGGCCTTTGATTTTCTACCGGGTTCAAACGACGAATTAGGGCGAGAGAACCAATTACTGTGCGAACACCAATCCTGTATGTATGTCTATATCGATTATACTTACTTTTTAAAGCATCATGCAAATTGAAAAAAGAAATATCCAGCATAACCCTTTGCACTCGAGTGGTGACTTTGAAGCGCCACTAAAAATTGTTGTGCCATTATTTCGAAGAAAAATTTAGCTGTAGAATTAAAATACCGCCGAGTCCAAAGGGTTAACTGATTTTAATGATAACAATTTAATATCTCTTTTTTAACATTCTTCGTGCTTTAAAAATAAGTATGATTAATGTAGGCGGAGTGATCGGTACCCCCACAGTAATCGGGTCTCTTACCCTACAGCAGAACCTTGTACTTCTCGCAGAAATTAGTAGTATTACTCCGTTAAATCGGACAATCAGTATTACAGAGAAAATATTCGAGTCGAGTTGCAGAAATTCGAATCAGGAGAAGTACAAGCTCGCATCTGGAATGAGCGACCACTTCGTCACACCTGTACAATCAGAATCCAATCAACAGGTATAGAAGCAAGCAGAAGGTCTGCATTAATTTTCAATATTACAGAACGCAATTCTGCGGTCCGGTCTGTTTTAAATTCATCGATTCAGACGTGTATCCGCATTTCTGAAATGCTTGCATCCTTTGCACCGGTACAATCAGAGTCCAATCAACAGGTACAGAAGCGAGCGAAACGTCAGCATTAATTTTCAATATTAAAAAACGCAATTCTGTGGTCCGTCTGTTTTAAATTCATCGATTCAGACGTGTATCCACATTTCTGAAATGCTTGCACCTTTTGCACGATCAGAATCCAATCAACAGGTACAGAAGCGAGCGAAGGGTCAGCTTGCATTTCCATTATTGGAAACGGAATTCTGTGGTGTAATCTTGTGAAAAATGTACAATTTATCACAATTAATCACAATTAATCAGCAACTAGATAAGACCGGACTACAAGCGCAAATGCAGTGGATGTTGGCACGCAATTTCGCCGGGGGAAAAACAGTGATCCGAATGGGTAGAAGCTATGGCAGTGCATGCACAGGCTCCCTTAGTCTCCTTTGGTGTTTGGCGGGTGCAGGGTGCGGAAGGGAGCGCAGCTGGTGGTTTCGAGCCCGACAGTATCGATCGCGTGATAATCGACAGGTCGATTGAGAGAAAGCGGGAGAGGGATAGAGATATAGGCAAAGGGGAGACAGAGAGAGAGAGAGAGAGAGAGAGAGAGAGAGAGAGCAGTTTGCCAGCTAGGCTACGGTCGCGCGCGATTTCCTCTCGGCGTGGCATCGACGTGTAATGTGTACACCTGTCGATGCTGGAGGAGCAACAGGGTGCCAATACATCTGTCCCGTTCCGACTGTTTGAAAATTTGTGCATCGACCCGCCCGACAATTTTCCCCCTACAAAATCTGTATTTTCTGCGCCGGCTTTGCACGGCTGCGGACACACGGCTCGTCGAACATCCTCTTTGCAACGATTTAACTATCGTTCGAACGTGCCCGTCATTTCGCTTCTAATATGCGTGGAAATTTCGGTACCGTAAATTCTCTTATACAGTGTATTAACATTGTTCCTCCATCTCGTGTCGCTGAAATGTTAAAAAGAGTAGCGAATAAACAAACATTGTCTTCAATCATTTCTTGATGAAACTATTGCTGGTGTATGCGTCACATATTGCTGAGTAAAATAAGCCCAAATACGACATCATTCGGACCATTTGACCGAGCGAGGCATATTTAGCGACAATACTTTGTGGTTTTTAATTATTTCTTTATGAAACTTGTACCGATATGTGCGTCACATTTTTCTGATTAAAATAAGTCCAAACACGACACCGTTCGGAGCATGTGTGCTTGTTTAATTCGCGATATACTAGAACCTCGATTATCCGAACTGATGCAGAGGTCGTGGTTGTTGGGATAACAAAACAGTTACGTACGATACTGGGTGTGACGTTTCTTGACTTTTAGTGTAAATCGTGTTGCGTACGACAAGACTGTGGATTTTTATGCAAAATAAGAATTAACGATTGTGGCATGTAGGAAATAAATAGAAATTGATTTCCACCCTTGGCAGTCGTGACACGTGAGAAATAACGAGACAGTGATCTTTATTTTCTCTGATGTTTGTAGTATTTTAAATTCGATCCTTATAATTGCATAAAATCATGTAACAGTGATACGTATTCTAGCAGCAGGGAATTTAGATGTCAGAGGATAATCGGGGTTCCAGTGTTAAATATCGATTGGACCGTTGAATTTCATTTCGTCCGAAAGCAAGAAATCGCATTCGCTCCCGGCAGAGTCTAGGATCTTCGTGGCGAGTCGGTTATTATAGCGCAAGAGTTAAGTGGCAGAAATCCCAGCCAGCGAGGACGCAGCATTACAGCTTAGCACTATCGATCGCTGGTCTCATCGATCGATTCTTTGGTCGTTTTATTCACCGGTCCTACGATCTCGACCTTAGACGTCGTCCGCGTGTGCTCGCACGAGACGAGCAAACATTCGTCCGACGCCGAATCACTCCCCTAATGGACGTTATTTCTGCGGCACGATGGAAATGCCTCCCGCTCCGGTGCCCTTATCTTAATCCCCGATTCATAGCAATTCCGTCGGAACGCCGTCCGCAAATGCCAAGAATACTTCTGAGAACACTGTCTCCGACTGCCATAGGCGGTTTTTTGTTCGATCCCCTATCCTGCATCATCCTGGCGATCCTTCTGCGGTCGTGGGGGGTAGGTTTGTTGCGAGGCCTTAGGCATTTTCCACGAGCTAGTTAACTTTCCTTTTTGTCATTTTCCTAGTCGCCATTTTGTCGGGAAACCTAGCACCTAGGTTACTTGGTTAACACGTTGACTGCCATGTCACCCATATGTGGGTGACGGAATTATTTGTCCAGGTTTTAAAATGAATTTTCACGTTTATATCTAAATTATACCTATTTATATCTATAAAATTTAATTTAATTTATATCTATAAAAATATCATATATTTAATTTTTTCAATCTTTATTCCCTTAAATAACTTACTTTGATTTTATGAAATTTTTGAGGATTCTAGTTTGGCAGTCAAAGTGTTAAAGGTTTATGTTCTTTGAGATCTTAGAAATAAATTTTAGAAATTTTTTAGTGCTTGCAAAAATTTTTGTACAATATTTCTCCATCCCTCTTAGTCTTTCCATTATTTCAAATAGTAAAATACAGATATTTCTAGGAGATGGGCGAGTTTCGATGATTACGCGTGGAAAATCATAGTGCAAAGGGTTACTGGAGACCGTGTGTGTGCTGACCGTTTCCCATTCGCGCCCGATAAGACTATCATCGTATCGATCGATCGGGAGGCTCTGCAGACGGT
Source organism: Seladonia tumulorum (assembly GCA_913789895.3). Classification (NCBI taxonomy): domain Eukaryota; kingdom Metazoa; phylum Arthropoda; class Insecta; order Hymenoptera; family Halictidae; genus Seladonia; species Seladonia tumulorum. The sequence goes on along the minus strand of OU565277.1, from coordinate 9,230,338 downwards.
CGTGTGTTTCCTTGTTCCTCATTCATTCGTTCATTCGCTTTTCTTTCCGCACGCTGGAAATCCTTTCTTCGTTGTTGACTGTTCCACTCGAGCGCGTTGCCTGCCAAGACTCTCTTTGGTTTGCTCTCGCTTGCTGGCAGCTGGTTCGACGAGACAGCACGCGAACCCCCGTATTCCTTAACCCTTTGACGCACAAGGGCCGAACGCCGTCCCTTTGAAAACAGGCTAATCAAAAGAGAAGAAAATTGCGTTTGGAAGTTGCCTCGGCGCGTGTAAGCTTCGCTTTTGTTTTTTTTTTTTGGGAGGAATTCTTGAACTAAAACAATTAACCGTTTGAGCTATCCAGTCAGCCGATATTTAAAACGCTGAATTTATGTGACCGATTTTTCAATTGTAATTCTAAAAACGTATTTATGGATTATGAAAGAGTGCATCCAGATTTCTCGACAGTTCCTTTCTTATCGATAGTCCTTCAACCCCTTAAAATAATTAATTCTCCCAACTGTCACTGTAAAATATTGATCATTAATAGCTACGAATTTCTCGATAAATTTTTCAGCGAGCCATTACCGGATGTCTTCTCGATTCGACACCGTCGTCAACAAGGCTGTTCGCTTCTTAGTAGCTCGTAAACTATTCATCACTAATGGCTACGGATTTCTGAATCAATTTTTCAGCCGAACATTATCGAACTGCTTTGAGATGCAGCACTGTCATTAACAAGGCTATTAGCGATGTCCTGATAGCTAGAGTGTTAACGATCACGTGGCACGGAACGGCGAGACGTCTCTGTGGACAGTTTCGCACGTGACCGCAGCGAACGTCGCGATCGAAATTACACCTGCTAATTAACTCTGTCGAAATTCTGTTAAATTGTTCGAGCTCTGTCGAAATTGTTGTCTAATCAATTCATACTGGCTTTGGGCTTAACAAATTTCTAACTGGACAGACGCGGCGCGAGCGAACACACTTGACTTCCATATTGACGACCATAAATAGGTGAAACATGAAACAGTAGAAAGATAAAAGGAATTCAAGAGTCTCGATACGGTATCATTAACTTATCGGTATTATTAAAACAGGAAACAAATTTTTATTTGGTTTCAGTACCTTGCTATTGACGCATACATTTTTTATTTGGCTCCAGTACCTTGTAGGTGACCGAATAAAATTATTATTCGGATCCAGTTCTTTGTGGTCGACACAGAAAATTTTTATTTCGTTCAAGCGCCTTGTGATTAAACGAATAAAATTTTTATTCGGATTCAGTTCTTTGTGGTCGACACAGAAAATTTTTATTTCGTTCAAGCGCCTTTTGATTAAACGAATAAAATTTTTATTCGGATCCAGTTCTTTGTGACTGACACAGAAAATTTTTATTTGGTTCCAATACCTTGTGATTAGCAGAATAAAATTTTTATTCGCGGATCCAGTTCTTTATGACTGACACAGAAAATTTTTATTTGGTTCCAACACCTTGTGATTAACGGAATAAAATTTTTATTCGGATCCAGTTCTGTATGACTGACACAGAAAATTTTTATTTGGTTCCAGTGCCTTGTAATTGACGCAAAACATTTTTATTCCGCCTAGAATTCGGCAGTTTTTTTATATGCAACGAAAATATTGTAGGTCGGATGAAATGTTTCGATGCTGAAGTGAAAATAGCTTCGGGGCAAAGAGTTAAACCTAGCCAAACGATTCTGGGCTTACGAATGATGGGACGGTCAACGTGTTGAGCCTCGAACTCGACCGGAACGGATCCGGATCGGTTCGGTCGCGAAAAGGGCCGTTGGGAACGTGCGAAAGAACACGAACCTCTGTCACCGACAGATTCGCAGCCGTCTTAAGGCGCCTTACGGTCCAGCTTAAATCCTGACGAGCTCGAGTTATTTCCAAGGTACCTCGGTAGCCGACTTTAAGCTTCCCGGATACCTGTTTGAGAGAGATTGAACTCTGCGTTCACAATGCTTCAGCCGGAAAACAAAGTACCCATTCTAGCTTTGACTTTATTGAGCGGATCCGTTGCTCGAAGACATTCTACGGAATCCTGCTCATTCCAGGAACATCGTATTAAACGCGTTGGGAAAAGTTTCACAGAGAAACAATTACGAAATAGCTTTACCACGTAACTGACATGGTGGCTGTATGAAACTGCGTTTATGCGCGTCGCTCCCGAGAAAAGTCCGGTGGCTCTGCCACCGAATAGCCGTTTCTGAACACGTTTAAATGTTAAATATTCGACGTTTAAATGTTTTATTAAATGCAACGTATCAGCTGTCCGAAATATCAGAACAATTTAGCAGAAGAGGATTATGAACTTTCTGAATATTATCACGACCTGGAGTAACAAAGTTTATATTCAATGTAAAATTTAATTCGTAGCACTTTCTTCATGAATTTCTTTTTGCAAAATAAAATACATTCTTCTCTTCGAAGTAATCTCCATCAGTGTATGTGCAGTTGCTCAATCTTACAAGTAATTAGTACGGTGGTGGGACGACGATTCGAATGCAAAGTAAAGTTATATTCGTCTTATTGCGAGAGCAGCGAATTAATTTGCACACTTGATGTAATTAATTTGACAGTCTCTAAGTAAATTTCCTGACTGTGGGTGTCACATATATGCCGCAGCATCGCGTGGTACATACGTGGTAGCGAACGTGTTAATCGTTGAAATTCATAAAGTCATATCCGGAATCTCGATATTAAAACGCAAAACACCGGAAGAATATTTTCATTCGAGCAGCCGTATTAATTGCGTGAAGCTGATTGGATGGCGTCCATTTCTGAAGTTACGTTCACACTAGCATCGAATTTTTGTGACCTCTCGTCGCCTTTTATTCGGTAGGGGGTGACTTTTTCAACGGAAAATTCGTTGCTCGTTGTTGCTTCGGTGTGTAAATAGCTTTAAATTTGCGAACGAAGTTGCGTTGACACTATACCTACCGGCGCCGGTCATTCCGGTTTATTTCACGATTATTTAAATTATTTCCTGTGGGTAGAACGGAACAACATTGCTGCCAATGTTGATAAAATTTTCGGTGTTCCTCAAACGTTCCAGAAATTTAAACGCGTAAAGTGTCCAGCGATAACCGTGGATCGATCATGCGTGTTATCTCGATTCTTCGGGGCTATCGGCCCCCGCGATACCGAAGACGATCGATACCGTTCGCGGAGGCGAGGGTGGTTACGCGACAACGACCATAACAGGCGTTGCGAGCCTTCATCCTCGAGGAAATCAAAATTCATCGTGCGCGATGCTCGCCGTTTACAAAGTGTTTCTAACCGCGCCGAACGGCCTGGCGTATCGATCTCTCCTCGTGGCAAATGTATCCATGATGCTCTTCCCTCTCTCTCCCTCTCTCTCTCTCTCTCTCTCTCTCTCTCTCTCTCTTTCTATCCCCGGAGACAAAATGCAGTTACATAGTTGTCCCGGAGAATCCACGAAGATTCGACCGTAGCGTCTCGCCCAGGCTTTGATGCAACGTAAACTCGATTAGATCGCGGGGAAACGGAGTCCCATAGACCCTCGGGAATTCTGTGCCGGATGACGCCAGTCATTCTTTAACATCGTGACAATTTGAAGCGTTAAAAAATCCAGAAACAGTGTGTCGGTACACTATTTTTCATTTTTAATTTCTGGGAACATTTTAAACCATACATGTAATTTGGTTCGAGTTAAGCGACAGAGAAAGAATCTCGTTTGACACTGAAAGTGCTTAACAAATGAAGAGACATTCATAATACAATTTCCTAAAACCCCAAGAACCCTAACCAAACTTGCATTAGTCAACGTGTTTCCCCGAATCATGGAACTCTAATTCACAATACAATTTCCTAAACAAATGAAGAGATATGTAGATGATATTTCTAGTCTCAAAGTTTCTACAAAACCTGTTTTCAACCCCCAACTCTTCGAAACTTATTTTCATCCCCTTAAGAAGTCGGTTCGGAATGTATTATAGATTTCGGTCACACCCGGTATACATTCTCCCCGTCGTTGTCCGCAATTACGAAGGAGCGGCAAGCAGCGGCGATGTTTCTTCCAATTCGTTCGAATGGTATTTCCCTTGATCGATCCGCGACAGAAGAAGATTGACAGAGTATTGTTCGCGTGGCGACTACGTCAGCCGGAAAACCCATTTCCCGATCAGATCCAACGGCGGTGTTCGGTATCGATCGTCGCGAGGCCCTTCATCGGCAAGCTAGCTCCCTTTCATAGGATCGACGGACGGGCCTGTCTCTACCTTCGTCCTTCGTAGAAATATATATACACATATACATTACGCGTCCCCGAAGACCGTTCACGCAGAGAATCGTGCTGACCGATCACCTAGTTTGCGAACGACTCGGCCGGCGTCGATCCTTGATTTACACTCGTCGTTTAGTCGACGCCCATAAAGAAGCTGATACGACGTCGACCTACAAACGGTTCTTCGAAGACTATGTCAACTGGCTTTCCAAGATTACCCGACCAGACGTCAACTCGCAAATTCACACTATCTACAGCAGGCTATACAAGGGCATTAAGATCCACGATTTGCGAACTAATTTTTTTAAGGTTTCACATTTGAATACAACATTCTGATTACTTCTTTCCGTTCTTTAACACGTTAACTGCCACATATCGTTCCCAGAGATTCTTACAAAATCAGAAACCTCAAAAATTTCGTAAAATCAAAGTTATCTAATGAAATAAAATTGAAAAAACTTTCTTGCATGCTACAGATCCTAATAAAATGCGGAACAATTAATATATTAACGTAAAAATTCATTTTGAAACTTGGACAAAAAAATTCCGTCATCCACATATGGGTGACAGAGCAGTCAACGTGTTAATGAAAGCGAAAGTAGAAATTTTAAAGGGGATGTTGTTTTAACCCTTTTGAATTCTAAAGATCTTAATAAACTTCGGTTTATGTGGATATGTCACAATAAAAATGAATACCTAAACCTGTTCAAACAACACTGTCAGTCGTATGTGACTCATATGATAGTTGACGTGTTAATTACGTTTTCTAAGACCTTGCTGTGTTTCCTAGGAGCCTGGAGTCTCTTGAAACAACCTGTAACCCCCTCCGAACTTGGCTACCCCTCTTTCGAGCAGTTCTTTTTATTACCTTCCCTCGTAAAATTCGTTTGAGTACTCGGAACACCTTCCAACTCTCCCGGTCTGTCATTATAACGACTCCAGGCCTAAGCCGGGCAGTGCTTAGTCTGTCTACAATGTCTTGTATTTAGGAGTTTCTTCTGGAACTTTTCCCCCAAGCAATTCCGAAGTCGAGGAATTTTTTGAACGGCTCCAGACGCGGTCGGGTACCTCGGTTATCTTTTATCGTGTTCGAGATTGTGGTCCGGGAATTTTTTCGACAGTCCCAGGCGCCAGGATTGGTCGCCGACGTTGAGTTTTCGTCGGGAATTTCCATCGAAAGTTTCGGCGAAACTTTGGCGAAACAATCTGCGCGCGTGCACGCGCGTATAAAGAGACAGGCCGGGGCTGGTAGCCGGCAAGAGATTGACAGTCCATTGTCGGGTCGTATATGCCGACTTCAATCGGAAAAGCTATTTCCCGATCGGATTCCATCGCTGGGGTCGAAACGGACAAATGAACGAACCGAACGAACGGCCAGCCGGAACGAGCGCGTCGCGCAACTCTGCTATTAAATTGAATGACACGCCGGGGAGTTCGAAGCCTGTTGGGTCGACCAACGAGAAACGGAAGAGTACGCGAGAAACGGTAAGAAACACCGAGAAGTTGGTAACGTCACGATGTCTGGCTCCGTAGACAGGCTTTGGCGCCGCTGATAAAGCACCGTGCGTGTCTTCGGCGCAGCCTCGCAGCTCCGAATCGGATCGCCACGCTAAATCGTTCTTTGTTCTCCCTATCACGGCCCCCGGCCACCCTTCGAAAACTCTATCAATACCGGCAGCGAACGTATCGCTGCGATACACGCTCCTCTTCTCGCCTTTTTCCAGCTTGATTCGTCACTCGGCGTCAAATCGACGCGATTCGAGCGAATCAACGCGATGGACAGACAAACTAGAGAATTGATGAACTGTTCTGTTTGAAAATAGAGGCAATGGTGACGTCGGGACGCGCTTCGTAGAGGTTTCAACGCTAAGCCTACCGAGCGTTAACGCTGGGTTTTACGGTACCCGTCGAAACGACGGATTCTACTATTTTTAATTTAACACTAGAACCACCGAGTCATAAATACAACTGACGTATATATTGTTTTGTAATAAGGACAAGACTACATCTATTCAAACCTCATACCATTTCTACTCCAACATGTGATTCGATAAAGAAGTTCACTAAACAAATTTTTATAGAAACAATTTTATAATTTCAGTAATTGTGAAAGAGAAAATTAAGAACCAGTCATTTTGACTGGTTCGGTAGTTCTAGTGTTAAATAAAGATTGTAACAATACATCCGTGAGGAATTATTCAACAAATTTATTTCTTTGGGTATACGTTATTTAAAAAACGATGATCAATTTGGATAGATACACGTTCTCTTGTTATATCTATGAAATAACGTAAAACGGTCACTCATAGTACCCCGAAAACCTAGTGTTAAAGAGAACCAGTATGTATCACCGGAATAACAAGATGTAATCGGTAGACTGTGGATCGTTATGCAAAATAACGATTGCAAGACACAGGAACGAAATAAAAATTTCTTTCTTCCTTTAACTCTTTGCACTCGAAGCTATATTAACACCGAAAGGAAACGTTTCTTCCGACGTAGAATATTTCCATTCTGTAAGCTAAGTTACGCGGAAAATGTGAGCGATGTCGATTTGCTCGTACTCGTGCGACACCTGACTCTGTGGTCCTCGAGACCCGCTTTTATATCGGAAACATCTAAAACGGTGCAAAGAACGCGGCGGCATCGGTACCATGCCGCAAAGAGTGCAGCGGCATCGGTAACACGCCGAAAAGAGCGTAGCGGCATCGGTAACACGCCGAAAAGAGCGCAACGGTTCGAACAGTCGTCGCGGCAATGTGCCTTGATCGGCAAACACATAGGCACACCTCCAGCAGCAACCTCTTACACTTCTGTATATTTTCTTCATGTTATACATGCTAAAATAGAGCAACTTGCTCGTACAATACCGATGTGTTTAGTAATTTATTAAATACAAACAAATTTACTAATGTAAAAAATATTTTTAATAATGATACAGCAATTTTTAGTGGCGCCTTACAGTCGCCACTGGACTGCTAAGGGTTAATTATTTTATTAAGCTAAAACCAATACGCTGGTGCCCTTAAATCTTTTTAGTATGTCAGCTGCTTTAAATTGTGCTTACCCATTCTTGTCACGAATGCATAAAATCCGCAGTCTAGTAATCAGAGTCGGTACAATTCGATACGAGCTTAATTCGTATAATTATCACGAGAAAGCGGAGCTTTCGTGCGGAATAAAAATTGCGTGCATTCGCTGGAACATACAATATCCATTTAAGAACGTCTTTCTTCCCTTTAACACGTTCCGTGCAGCGTGTACCGGCGACGGTACGCGTTAAACGTTCCATTCAGGCCGCGAGAGAAAAACGTGGCACGGAACGTGTTAATCGCACCGCTTCAAGAAATTACAGATATAGCCGGACACTATAATTCTCCCGTTGCGATCATATTGTCCCGTAGTGTGGACAAAACAGTGCTCGCCGGACAAAATGGTAGCGCACGTGCGCGTCCCCCATGTTCTGCCCTCAGGATTTCCGTTTCTCGCTCGCTCGCTCGCTTTACTCGATATCAGGTTACTTCTTTCTGCATCGCTCCAAGAAATTATAGATAGCAGAGACTATCATTTTGCCAGCGCTATCATATTGTCCAATAGTGTGCACGGATATCGAATAACGTTGGCACACAACACCGCGGTGAAACCGTAACCGCAAGCGATGTCCGCGCGAGCGCGAAACCTTCGCGCGGCTTTTTCTCCCTTGGTCGGACTTTCATTGCTTTCGTTGCGCCGCCGGGTTTTCGCGAAAACGCTTCCCCCCGGCGAGATCCAGAAGCGGCGATATTCGAGCGGAACAAGAAGGGTTGACAATTCCATTACGCGGCCAGCCCCGGAACGTTCGTTTCCGAGACATTATTGGCACGGGGCTGAAGCGATTCGAAACGCCACCGGCCTGGCAAGGAACGAGAGGCGTCGCGCAATCATCATCCCCCTCCCTATCCCGTTTGGAGCTCGCCAAATAGACGCGAACGCCGTGTTAACCTTCGATTGATGGGCCAGCCACGCCGGCTTTTTGGCTCCCGGACAGTTCAAGCGGTTTCCGATGTGCTTTTCTTCCTTCGAAGGATAACGTCTTCGCGCTTATTCTTTCATCCATGCGGGTAATGGCGTTGCAATGCGTTTTCCTTCTTCCTGACGTGTTGCCACCACGGTTCCATCCCGTGGGCTTCGACCCGGTTTCGTCCTGTACAGGGTGTTCGAGAAGGGTCCTGTCAAAGTAAAACGTTAGGCCTTTTTACTGTACTCTGTGGAAAAACCCACATCCTAGAAATATTGGGAAATACCTGATTCCCTTCGTTTTATACCGAGTGTAGTGGTAACTGGTGGTACAAGCGAAATGGGGGTGATTCTACATGAAAGAATAAGTCGAAAATATAGAATACACATTTTTCGTTTGAGGCTTTGTTTTCGAGAAAATCGACTTTGAAGATCTGTCAGGTTTGTGTGCTTTAGTATATGCAGGAAGTAGATTTGGTTGGTCGTGATCAGACGCGTCAGACAATTCCTATAGAATAGCATGCGTATTCGCTGCATTTCAAACTCGATTTTCTCGATAACGAAACTTCGGACGACAAAATTTTATTCTACTTTTTCGACTTATTCTTTCATGTAGAATCACCCCCTTTTCGCTTGTACCACCAGTTACCAAACACCATGTCGTATGCCGTCCTCATTTCAGGTATGAAGGTACGCACCGCGTACTAATAGTTCGCCCGTCTTGTAGACACTCCCGACAACATCTTCTTTTACTCAAATATATTTCTTCCACCGTCTTCATATATAATTATTTACACATAACCTTTGAACAGGTCCGAATGGGTAAATTAGTCAAAAATATAGAACAACATTTTTCCGGCCGAAGCTCGTTTTCGAGAAAATCGAGACGTCTCAGGGCGTTTCTAGATGTTCTTGAAGCGTTTTCATGTGTCTCGTGGCAGCCCGTTTTCCTCGCCGATACGATCGGCAGGATAAACGTCCGGTCGAGCGAACTCGCATGCGCGCCGCCTATTAAATAATTGCACGCGCGCGACGGGGGCTTTTCAACTTTCCCGCCGGTAGCGTAGTTTCGTCCTAATTGCTTTCCTCTCTCGGTTCTCGGGCGTGCAACCGATCCAGCGATCGATAACGCGGCAGTTCGGTCGCGCGCGATCTCGCGTGAACGCCGACGAGTATCGACTCTGGAAGCTAGAGGAGTCGAGCCCTCGTTCAACCAGGCTAAGGCTGTCGCTCAACAATTTTTGCAACGGTCTCTCCCGGACGTTCTAGACGCCTCGTTGTTTCTTCAGAAAATAACTGCGTCGATAGTTTCGTCTTGGCGCGTTCCACTGTCGCCGCTCATTTCGCCGACAGTTTTCTCATGGCTGGAACATTTCACTGAACGATCCATTTGCAAAGTATGGAGGGAAATATTGTTACGGACGTTGTCACTTTGATGAGAATTTTTTTTTTGAAATTTCAAACAGCATCAAAACTACGAAACTGCGGCAGTTTATCGAACGTTCGAGTCCCTCGGACGGGTTCTCGGTTTAACACTTTGAGTGCCAAACCAGAACCCTAAAAAATTCCATGAAATCAAAGTAAGTTATTTAATGAAATAAAAATTGAAAGTAATTATATGTGTGATATTGAGTAGTCTTCCAACTTTCTTGCATTTAAGATATTAACAATTAATATATTAACGCAACAATTCATTTTAAGACATGGCACTCAACGTGTTAAAGATCGAGAAACTGTATCGGATAAGCAGACACGCGGATAAGCGAAACGGAGGCGGGGGAAGGTGGCACCGGAAGTGTAGTGGAAGAAGGATTCGACTTTTTTCCTCTCTTTTCGCCCCACATATGGCGGATCAGAGTTTCTCTCGCATTTAATTTCCTTTCTCCAACCTCATTGATTATTAATGGCCAAGAGGAAAATCTGGCTCCCGAAGGATCCGATCATTTACTATCCTCATGCGTCCGACACCCGTAGAATAAACCCACCTACAGATTGCTCTCACACAAAGCGCACCATTACCGTTTCAACGCGTCCGGAAACGTTCTGCAACGCGCCTATGCGTCGGCCACTTTTCGAGGATAATCGTGGAAGACGGAAACTCCGAGATCTGACTCGAGAATTCGACAATTGGACTCGAATATAATTCATATCGTGCGCATACTCTATTCCTCGACCTCTTGCCGGCTCACGTTGAATATAGAAAAGGTGACAGTGACTGATTTATTCATGGAAATTTCTTGGTCCGAATGATTTTGTTATGAAACGTACGCCAACGTATTCGCGGCGTTTTTCTGATTAAAATGAGACCAAACACGATATAATTCTGAGCACAATTACGTGTATAATACACGATTCGGTAGAATCCCGATTATCCGAACCGATGAATGTAACGCAACCCATAGGTGCACAAGATTCATTTCACAAATCAATACTGATTTAATCTAGCCTGTACCTCACTGTTGTAGGTAACTGTTCTATTATCGAAACGAATATGTTCCCCTAACTAGTTCGGATAATCGAGGTTCTACTTTATCGTGGATCACAGAAGTAAGCGTGATCCAAACTGTGTCGTGTTTGGACTCATTTTCATCGGAAGGAACAAAAAAAAATAAGTTTTGTCACCGAATTGTCTCATTGTTGTGGTCTTTCAATTTTTCATAGAAAGTGCGCTTCGCAAATGAATCGTATCCAAACAAGTGGGCAAAGATTCACCAAATTTTTACTATACCAGGATAGTGTTTGGAGGAACACGTATAAATATTTTCAGCTTGGAACATTCATTTTTCAAGAAGATATGGCCGTTCGCACGAGATATATTTTTCGCTTTCAACACCGAACTTGGAGCGTTGACCGATGAAAGGGGCGACGCTTACCAGATACTTTCCCAACTGCTGACTCTCGTCAAAATCAGCTTGTGTACAGTTGGGATAAGACTCTCCGCGAGTTAAACGAAAGTGGGCGAGAAACTGGTTTCCGCGAGGAGAAGTTCGCACAGGTGGCGTACCCGAAATTCCCAAGATCCACGAGCACACTGTTGCGCCTCGACCGTGCTATATTCGCGGTAGTAAAGCGTTTTAAATCCTGCACGTTCCTCTCTCGAGATTGAAAGCTCGATGGTCTGGTCTGGAAAAACCTAATCTACCGATTTAAAAAAATTCAGGCAAAATCCTGTCCGAGGATACCGAATTGCCGACAAGTTCTATTTCAACACTTTGACTGCAAAAACTAGAAGTCCCAAAAATTCCATAAAATCAAAGTAAGTTATTTAACGAAATAAAAATGGAAAAAGATGGAATATATGATATTGAGCAGTCCTCCAACTTTCTTGCATTTTGCAGTTCCTAATTAAAGGTACAATGAATATATTAACGTAAAAATTCATTTTAAAGACTGAACAAATAATTCCGTCACCCATGTATGGGTAACATGACAGTCAACGTGTTAAATTCAATGGAACGATACCGTCTCATATTATTAATTAGTGAAATCCACTGTACCAGAACAACGAACTCGAAGAAATTCAATAGCATTTCGAGACCAGAACCGGTCTAAGAATATTCCGCTGTATTTTCAGTCTTCTCGCTGCTAATTCCACACCGTGTCGAGGAAATTCGATTCGAAGTAGCCGGTAATATTATATTCCTCGACGCCGATCGGCTCTGGAGGAGAGTTCCGCTCGGAAATGACTTAATTATTCAATTATGGCTCTCGTTCGGTCACAGACGAAGATCCGTATAGTTTTCAACGATCCTTCTATACCAACTACGATAAATATACGATTAAGCGAACGTGCCGCGATTCACGCCACACATTTAACAATTATTCGCCATTCTGTTGCTGAACACTGTTGTTAACTGCACGCAGATCTAGTATTCATTAAACCCATTCCCATGATTTCCATTTGGGAGCACGCGCACAGGTTTGCGCTAAGGAACGATGTAAAATGAGCTGAATGCAAGCGTCGCTATTGCCAAATGGAGATATTTTTTCAATTGATCGTGTAACGATAATTTGTAAGGAATGGCCGGGATTAAAGCAGACAGTATGTAATTTATTAATATGTCCTTCTCCGATGTCGGACCTGACGAGACTGCTCGTCCTTTTTTCATCCCAATTGTTTTTCTTTTTTCGACACGTTCGCTTGTCGTTGACGATGAATCGCTTATCAATAACATGAACATATTTGTTATTTATTGATAACATATTATTTGTTACAGCTTAACTTACAATTTTTTCAAATCTAATGTTTAGCAGAAATAGTCTTAAACATTCACAGCAAAACTTTACAAGTTTGGTGCTTCAGGATAGGTTTGAGGAGCATTAAAAATTATCGTTGTACGTTACGTCACAAAAATGTTGATGGACTAATGTTGTTAGTGTCCGTCGAGCGTCACTCGATATTTCGTTGAATGCAAATAAGAAGCGGAAGCGGTGGAGTCGGGTTTTTCGAGCGCGCGACGCGTGCCCTAATGCAAATTGTAAACGAATCACGGCGCCCTCGATCGGTCGAAATTGCCTAAATTAGAAAAGTGATCGGGCCACGGTGGTGGGGGCCATTGGGGAACGCGAGCTGCACGGGGGCGTTTAATTGTCCCGCTCGCAAAACTCGTCGGACGCAAAATTAATTACGTTGCCCGGGCAACGATGGCTAACGAATTTGATGCTTCGTAAGCGGTGAGCTAAATTACACGGCTGTTTTACTTCTTGATTTTCAACCTGATTAATGCGAGCACGAGCCCCCGATACACCGAGCGAATTTCCCAAACAGGCTTTTCGATGCCGACGCGATCGGGAAATTACTTGGAAGTTAACAAACCCTGCGCGCTTTTGTACCACCGTCATGGATCTCTGGAGAAACAACCATCGAATGACAATGGATACTCCACGTTTGCTATAATTTGCCAGAAACAGACCGGTAGCGAATCGGTGTGTCAATTGTACAGTTACGAAAGCGGTCCTGCCGTTCATGGTTCAATGCACTAGCGTTGCATCGCGAATGCAAGAGTTCGAAACGCTACAACGAAAATAAGAAACAATCGTCCGAGTCGAATCTCTGAATACAGCTGGTTAACGGCCATCAGCAGGTTAATATTCCCGCGCGCAATTATGGAAATGCGACGAGTCGCCTCCATTTCGGCTTCCGTTTTCCGATTGTTCGCGGCTCGATGCATGCGCTCGGACCTCCGCGACTTTCGCTCGTAATGGCCAAGTTCAGGCTATCGTAAACGTTTGCCGGAGCGAATCTCCTTAAGTGCAAAGTTCCGGTCAAGAAACGGCCGAGTGTCTCGAGGAACTGAGACCGCGGTTTGGCAACCGCGACAAGATTCTAGAGCGGAGAGGATTCTTCGGGGAAACTGCCCAAGACTCTTCGGAGATATTCAGGACGCGATTCTTAACGAGGAAGAGCCGTGCGTACAAAGAAAAATCCCAGAAGGACAAATAATTAACCCGTTATTTCAGAACTTGCAGAAACATTGTATAGCTCGCATTGAAATGTCAAGGTAAAAATGGGTAAGCACAATTTCAAGCAGTAGACATACTAAAAAGATTTAAGGGCACCAGCGTTTTGGTTTCAGCTTAATAAAATAATTAAAATGGAGAAAGAAATTTTTACTTCGCTCCTGTGTCTCGTAATCGATGCAGAAATTTTTTATTTTGCATAAAGGTCCTACAGCTATGGGAGTATAGCTCGCATTGAAATGACAAGGTAAAAATGGCTAAGCACAATTTCAAGCAGTAGACATACTAAAAAGATTCAAGGGTACCAGCGTTTTGGTTTCAGCTTAATAAAATAATTAAAATGAAGAAAGAAATTTTTACTTCGCTCCTGTGTCTTGTAATCGATGCAGAATTTTTTTATTTTGCATGAAAATCCTACAGCTATGGGAGTATAGCTCGCATTGAAATGATAAGGTAAAAATGGCTAAGCATAATTTCAAGCAATAGACATATTATTAACACTAGAACTACCGAGTAATAAATACAACTGATGTATATTGCTTTGTAATAATGACAAGACTACATCTATTCAAACCTCATACCATTTTTATTCCAACATGTGCATCGATAAAGAAGTTCGCTAAACAAATTTTGATGGGAACATTTTTATAATTTCAGTAGTTGTGAAAGAAAAAATTAGGAGCCAATCATTTTGAGTGGTCCGGTAGTGTTCTAGTGTTAAAAAAGATTTAAGAGCACCAGCGTTTCGGTTTCAGCTTAATAAAATAATTAAAAAGGAGAAGGAAATTTTTATTTCGCTCCTGTGTCTTGTCATCGATGAAGAAATTTTTTATTTTATACAAAGATCGTCTAGTAATAACGTATCCGGGAGAACAAGGCTTGCGACTGGGGGAACTTTGACCCTCCGTTTGCTATACTTCGGAGTGATTCCATCGCGGTGGGGATATACTCGACAATACGTACAACGTAATTCCGATATAAGATGACAGCTTTCATTTGGAAATAAGAAAATCGCTATGGGCTTACACACGGGACATGGCCATTAAGGGCTAAAACGCGAGGTGGCTCCGATTGGATTGGGGAGCCCTAGGGTTTTCAGGATCTACGTCGGGGTTTCGTCGGGGGTATCGACGCTTCGGTTACGGAACGTATTCGAGTTCGATGATCGCGCACGATCCCCCAGCATCGAGGGTATTCAATAAGCGAGCGGGGCAAGTCTCGTGACCCGGGGACGTTTGTTTTCTTTCCGGGCTGGTCACGCACCGGCTATCAGACTGACTGGCCCTTGAAGGGATTCCCCCGGACGGATTTCAGGTTTGCCGGTCCAGCTCCTAGGTTCCCCCAGCTTTTGCTCCGAGCATCGGCGTTTTACGCGCGAGGGTTGCACGCTGGAACTAATTTCACGGCGAGTCGGTCGATCCCTCTGACTCGTTATTAGATTTCCCGCGGCTAGTGTATACGAGCTGACAGAGAGAGAGGGAGACAGCGAGCGGGGATGAGAAAGTGGGAGATACCTTTGACCCGAGACACGAGGAACGGGAAGAAAAAAAGGAGAAGCAGGATATCTATCTAGTCGAGGGAGACTCGGGATGGAAAAAGTCATCGGTTATAGAGGAGGAGAAGTGGCGAGGGCCGACGCGATGGGGGTTGCTCATGGTGTGGAGCCATGGTAACCCGAGAAGTACAACGGTGTCTCGGAAAACATCGGAACTTTGCTCATTTATTCTTCTCTAGAGGATTTTCTATTTTCGCCCTTTTCTATTGGCCTGTTGCGAGTTCGTTTCGGAGAATACTAAGCGGTTGTTACCTTCTCGGATGAATTGAGAGTTATTGGTGTACGTGTGTAGGTAGGGTTGATTCCTGAGAGCTCGTTTTACCAGATTGTTGACGGGGGTTGTCAACGGGGAAAATTTTTTACCCCCCAACCCCCTGAATTGGCACACATGTTGAAAAAATAATGTGTGCCGCAATTGTGAAGCAATTGGAATATAATTCTAATTCGTTGTTTTGAATAATTATGAGGTCTACGTGCTACTTCTAAAAGTATTCACGAAATCATTGCTTTACCATTAAGTGCAACATCGACTTCGATGGAAATACGAGTGGTATTTTTCGGAAAAATATTTGACAGGTATTTTGTTTTATCGGCCATCTTCCGTGTCGGAAAAGTGAACGCAGCTGTTAAATTTGTTATCTCCACCGGTTGGCAATTTAGGGGTAGATAGTTGAAGAACGAAAGAAGTTTCAAGAACCGAAGTCAGTACTGGAAGAGTTCTCAAGCGCTGTCTGTTTCTCATTCATTTCAGACGAAGTAGTCTCGGCAAGCACTCGAGAATTTCCATTACGAGACTGCGGAGCTTCGTGTGAAATAAAAACTGCATCGATTGCAAGACAGAGAAACTAAAATGGGAATCTGTTTCCCTCTAAAAATCCTATTCACTCATTCTCGCTATAAAATTCCACCCGTTATTGTACAACCAGGAGAACCGCTTCGACCATGAAGCGTGCGTATAATAAAAAGGTTGATCTTCGAGGTTGCGTGTGCCGCGAGCGAACGACTCGTCGGCGAGCGCGTTAACGATCGTTGTTCGAAACGAGCACGCATCCCGGTGCTCGTTACGAGAAGTCGTCGAGTCCCAACCGAGCGGAATAATTTGGCGAACTTTCCCGAACGCGGTCATAAAATAATCGAACTAACGAACGCGGAGGCTCGAGCGGACGAAATTTTCAATTACTCGTGTCGCGTTAAGCGCATCGGCGATTCGAGTGGAAAAAGATTGTAGTCGCGTTGGCAGAGACACCCGATGGACTGAGAGTCGACGCTCCCATCCCTTCCCCCGAAGCTTCGTTCCCGGTGGTCGAAATTTTCGGATAGCAACCTGTTGCTAGGCACCCCTGGGAACTCTTATCCCACCTACCCTGTTACCCGGCAACCCCTGATACACCCCTCAGCCCTGTGTCCGCCTCGTTCCGCGTCACAGCTTCGCTCCCCGGAATATCTCAGGCTCGGTCCCTCGTGTGCCTCGTTTTCTGTCCTTCTCATGCGTTCGTTATCCGATCTGCAATCTTCTCTCGACGTTCCAACGTCGTCCTTCTATCTATGTTTCTATGTCTGTGGCTCGAGGAAGATTCTGCGGGAATTATGTGCGCCATCGTTCGTCTCGAGGAGGGCAACCCTCCCCTCGAACTATAACCAAACTCTAGATTTTCAAGCGACTGATACAACAATCTATATACAGGGAAAACTACCCCGCAAACTGTAGCCAAACATTGGCTTTTCAATTTTGGCGAGGCAATACAATGATAACATTTTTTTTTCTAGTAATTTTATTAACGAAATTGTTATCAACTTGTCCGGCACACTGTCCTGATTGAAACGATACCAAACACGACATCATTCGGAGCACGTTCATTCGTTTAATTCGCGACACAGGAGAACCTCGATTATCCGAACTATTTCCTTTTTATAGTACCAGTGCCAATTGAAATCTTTCTTGAGTCGTGTTTCTTGTGTAGGAATCGCTTTATGTTGAACTATTTCGAACAATGGGCAATTTAGACACCATCGATGTCACTCATACGTGGGCGACGGAATTAATTGTCCAGGTTTTAAAATGAATTTTTACGTTAATATATTCATTGCACCAAGTTCGAAGAGGTTCTATAAAATGCAAGAAAGTGGGAGGACTCTTCAATATCATACATTTAATCTTTTTCAATTTTTATTTCATTCAATAACACCTTAATTTTATGGAATTATTGAGGTTTCTAATTTGGCAATCAATGTGTTAAACAAACGGATGTACTCTGAATGGCATCGTGTTTGGACTCGTTTTAATCGGAAAAATGTGACGGATATGCCAGTGAACAAGATATATTCAGGGAAAAATTATTCAAAATAATTATACATTTTTCTCGAATATCTCTCACATATAATTGTGTATACGATGATCGTATACGATGATCGTATATGACGACACTAAATTTCACCAAGCACTAGCTTCTTCATTTCGAAGGCTTTCACTTTGCAATCGTAGAAATGATTAATTATCCGTCTGACTCGCCCCCTTTATTACCTCCTCCCGTACTTTTTTTTACGATTGTCCCTTGTAAATTTGTTTTTCTCCCCGAGCGAAAGAGGGTGGAAACAGCACACACGAGGGACAAACGCGAGCCACCGTCGAGCTGAATTAATGAAAACTGAGCCCAATCGACGATAAAACCCATCTCGGAGAGCGCCCGATGGAAAAACTTTGCTCCGTTCTCGGCTTCGATGGGACGTTGACGACATGTGATCGAACGGGCAAGTTCGGATAGGCCTGTTAACCCTTTTTGGTCCTTCAGGAGACTACAGAGTCCAGAATTTCTATAAGACAGCGTGTCTTCCTAAAACAAAAAATATTAGTTCATTTCTTCCCATCTTACTTTCGAGTTTTGCAACAAAATAGTATTATTTGAAATGATATTTCACAGGTCTTGAAGTACTCTTTAAATTCCAATACGCAATGTCGATCGATTAAATAATTATGGAGAATGGGAAGGTTTTAATTGCAATGATATGTATGCAAATAACGGGGGTCATGCAAATTTGAAATAAAAAATGAGCAATATAGCGAAAGCGCGAAGGGAATTGCCAATACTATCATTATGTTCTACGGTATTAATATCAATACCGTGCAATTTACGATGAAGTGAACCGTAGTTCCAATATTAAATAAATAAATTGAGAATATTCCAATATTGCAAGCATGGCATCGTCCCAAAAATCAAAAAATATTCTAAACAATTGAATCACTGGGAAAGCGGTGGACAAGCCTGGAGAAATTCGAAGAAAGGCCCCAAGACACCCGAGCTAAAAACAGTGGGACCGGGTATTGTGCTTTGGATTCGGATCAGATTCGAATCGACGCAGACTCAAGTACACGGATTTTCTAATTAACCGGAGCTTTGTGCGTTTTCCGTTTGAAAATGATGTAGACCCCGGGCGAGGGATGCCACCGGGATGCAAGGAGGGTTGATAGAACGGTTCCGCTGCATCCGGCAGCTCTCGGATCTCGTTACGAGAGAAAGAGAGCTAGAGAGAGAAAGAGAGAAAGAGAAAGAGAGAAAGAGCGAGAGAGTTCCCTCGATCCCAAGCTCGCGAAATAAATTCTGTTGGAAGATTCGTTCCCGCCCGTGCTCGTCCCGATATTATCCGATGCAATTTAACGTCGGCGCTTCCCGAACAAAACGCACGCAACGCCGAACAAAACGAATCTTCCTGTTTCGAAACGTTTCTACCGGCACGCGCTGTTTAACTGGGTTCCACGGTAAAAAAGCCTGATTAAAATGAATTCGCCCTGTGAATTTGTACTAGATAATACGTAACTGGATTACCGAAGTACACAGCGAGCAGCAAAGTCGAACCAATCGAACGATTTGATCAGAAAATGCGGCTTATTTGTGCCTCTGTAAACAGTGATCAAGAATGGACTGTGGATCTCTATGGAGAATAAAAACTGTCTGCATAAATTGCAACAAACAGAAGACAAGAAGCCAATCTTTCTTTTATAATTTTAATATGCTGACCCTAACACGTATTCCTAAACTTTTTAAATCTGTTTACTGTTTTAAATTGCACCGTAGACTAATTATGGGAATTTATTTGAGCTTTTAATTCCGCTGTGTTCCTCGATTCGAAAAATCTTTGAGAAAATTCGATGAAAGTCACTGCACTTGCTATTTTTGGAATATTGTTGTTGTTGCTGTGCGATGAATGACTCTCGAAGAAATGATAGAGGAGAGAGGGTCTGTTAAGAAATTGTTATATAAACCGACGAGAAGTAGCAAAACGAGCGAATGGATTCTACGCAGGCTCGTCGCATCGCGTCGGTCGCGTCGCTGTTATTTGCTCGGGAGAATTAATATCTGGCTCTGTCGGCCGAGCGAAATTAATTTCGCTTCGTTACCCGCGACGTAACGAACTTACGTCGTTCTGACGCGAGTTGACGATGGAATCGTCGAATTGACGCCGTTCGATCCGCGATTTCACAACGGTCACGCGTCGATCCGACAGGAAAAGACGTGGCGGAAATCGAAAAATTTCGACGTACCTACTCACGATCGTCGAGCGGGGAATTTATTTTTAAAGGGCGTTTAATTTTTTTTTACGCGAAATTAGACCATCCAATACAAATGGAAAATAGCGTAACAGTATTCTGAAGCTTTTCTAACGTTTTCACAATTTTTCCCTCTTCGGTAATTATCGCATAAATTTCTGCATCAAAAGGCTTTTCGAGCAGCAAAAATAGCCGGCAAACGTTGTATCAGAAAAATGGGAACGATGCATTTATATTACTATGTACCTCTCCGGGGTAACTAATTACCGAAACTACAAAGTGATATGAAACGCATTTATGAAAACGCGGGAATAAAAATCTCTGTGACAACGATGCGGGGGAATTAAGCGCGGAGAGACATTGTCTGTGGAAAGCAAAGCGAGTTTAGTGAGTTGGAAAAATGATTCTAGCGATTACTGCGTGACTGTGCGAGTTGCAGTATGTGTGTGTATGTGTGTGTGTGAGAGAGAGAGAGAGAGAGTAGTTGGTTCGTTTTCGGTTCTCTTTAGGAGAGCTAAACCGCCATGGGTTCAGCCCGTGAAACGTAATAAGGACAAATGGCCAGGACGAGGCTGTATAAAGAAACCACGGAGCTGCTGGAATAAATGGAACACACTTTAGAGGAGCCTCCGGCCCAGGGAAATACATAAGGATAACAAGGGCTCGCGTGGCGACGTAGGACAAGACCGAGGACGGAATTTATGGCGGCCGTTGCGCTTTCTTACGTCTCTTTCCACCCTTTCTCTTTCGTGCCATTTTAATAAATTAAAATTGACGAGTCGTCGTGGCAACGGACTCGAATCGCCTCGGATCGATACTCACGCACCGACAACAAATTTCTGTTCAGGAAAAGTAATGAAGATCAGATGTTGCATGAAATACAGTAAATCACGTAAATTGGAAGTATTTTGGTTCTAAGCTTCGAGTTCAAAAGGTTAAAAAATTGGCTAAATATAGTTGTGAATGTAGTTGCGTATTCTTATGTGTATTGTATACTTGTAAAATAGGTCCGCCGTCCAAGGGTCAAAGTACGGTGCAACATCCTTTAAAAATGCACTTCTTCGAATGCATCGACTGCACCGTTTTTCCTCGATTCCGTAGAGTCCAGAATGTTCACAATGGTTGCTAAAATATAGACTTCGAAAAATAAACTCGAGACCGAAGACGCAGCTGTTGCATCATTTAGTATTGCTACCCAGTAGTCGTAGACTCAACATCTGCGTCATTGACTGATTTCAACGCAATTAGACCTCGGACTGCAGCTGGAAATAACAATTGTACGTCCCAAGCATTGTACTCCGCGATGCATTGTACTCGAACACAATTAATTTCGCTGAGCGTAAAAAATATCATCGAGTGGACTCAACGTTGGCAAAGTCTGTCGGTCCCCAGCATGTTAATATTTCATACGGTCTCAATTTATTTTAATTGAACGTGCAGGTTCGTTGTAAAATACTTGGAAATATTCCACGAAGTTAACCCGATTTAATCGTCCAATTTATAGCCAGAAAATTTACATGTACCGTCACAATTGTTCCCCCCGAGTCCTTTGACGAGAAATTCCGTTAAAAATCATAATTACCAAATGCACGAGTCAGGTTAGTTTCGAAATGTGAAAGTCATTCGCAAGGAAATCCAAGTTTTATTCAACCATCTTTTCAACTTCGATGAAATAATTTTCTCGTGTTTGTCAAACACGTCTGACCACAAAATACCGTTTCTACTTAACCGGGATCATTACAAGTTCCTTTTACCTGCGAGTCGCACGTACACGTTCGTACATAATTAGCGAATGAAGGTCTACAAGCTAATTAGTCGGTGTAACTGTAGACGCAAGTAGAAAAGTTCACCGATAGTCAGACGCCGACCACGTCTACTTCGGTGGCACGCATGTTCGACTAACTTTCTCTTCCCGGGGGCGGAGTCTCGAACGAAGAAATACTTTCGTTATACTTCGACGCGTTTCTACGTAACGCTGGAACACGAGAAAACGGTAGAAACTGTACGCAAGACGAGAATAAGTTTTCTAGTTTGAACCGCGGTCGGAATTTTCCCTGGACTGTATCGAACGCAATATGAATTCTTTTCTGCGATTCACGGAGGAAATACGGGAAAGTAATTGCGGGAGCAGTTTCGACGAAGTATAACGTTTCTCGGATTTCAGATGATGTTTGCGGGGCTATCGTGCTGTAAACTATAACCGACTTTATATTTTACAATCAATTTCTTTTGGAGCCTTATCGAACGCTGTGACCGAAAATTAATTTGGTTAGTTGACAAGAAATATGCCAATCACTTCCTCCGGCTAATAATGTACAACGAAACAAAGTCCTAAAATTTCCTTCGCATGTTTACCTTTCCATAATTCGCGCAGGAAAAACAGTCTACTTCACCGGCGTTTCGCAGTACCTTAGCTCTTTAACTGGAGCAACGAGCAACTTCGAACCACTTGTTAGTAGGCCGCTGTCTGACTGTACACGAACCCTAATCACTTTCGATAGCGACTGGCACGGCCCCCGACTGAGTTACGGTCGGTAGATAAGTAAAGTTTCGCACACGCAATTATTCATTTCTTTCGACGACCATGCTAACCCACGCAATACTTGTCTCAGGAAAATCATTTGCTCTTTGCACGAGCCTTGTCTTGCTCGACTAGTTATTCTTCGTCTGTCAGAACCGAACCTCGCGGTCTTCATTCGACTAATAGAGAAGACCGTTTGCATCGTGGCGTGTGTATGCGTCTTATTTTGCCGACCAGTATAAGAAGATGTAAAAAAAAAATCACCTGTTGTTTTAGTAGACTGCGGATCTTTACGCGAAATAGAAATTAAGTATAAGTCGCAAGAGGCTGGGGCCAAGTGGGAATTATGATCGAACGTTTAGACGTGATTAATTGGACGCTTGTCTGAAATTTTCGGAACAGCCGCAGCTATCGATTCCGTTAAATTCTGATTCGCGAGCGGAGCGCTAGAGACCCATGCACGCGAATTAATTTGATGAAAGCTGTGTCTCGAGTATTCGGGCACAAAGCGGATCCCCGCGCGTAACGAGCGATTTTCAGACGACGGTGGAAAAAGCCGACGGGAATCGAATAAACGAGACGAGGAGCCAGCCGGCCCCGTAAATGTACGCAATGA
This sequence comes from Seladonia tumulorum, assembly GCA_913789895.3. Taxonomy (NCBI): domain Eukaryota; kingdom Metazoa; phylum Arthropoda; class Insecta; order Hymenoptera; family Halictidae; genus Seladonia; species Seladonia tumulorum. The sequence goes on along the minus strand of OU565277.1, from coordinate 9,207,392 downwards.
TAAATAAGAGAAACGCGAGACCACCACTCGACGGTAATTGGACTTAGCGAGAAGGTAAAAAAAAGCGTCTCGATGAGGATCCGTCTCCTGATGTGGAGAAGAAGGGATGAGGGGAAGGGGTGGGCGGGGTGAGAGATAAAAACACATAGGTGTACGTAGAAGACAGTGGAACAAACGAGAACAAGAGCTGGATCGCGTGACTCGTCGCGCTTCCGATGCCTCGGCCGATTAGGCCAGTCAACCTAACCCAATTAACGAGAAACTGTTTCCCTGAATTTCTTTCTAATCCCCTATTTCCACTCCTCTTTCTAATCAAGCCCGCTGGATGTGTGTATTCAACCTTCTATCGGCGTATTGGGTTGATTTCGACCTAGATTCTTTCTATTTTTACATTAGGTTGCCGCAAAAGTTTTTTTTTCGCAACGTGCAAGCTTGATATTGCTAAACAACGCATATAACAGCGCGATGATATAAAAATGTGAGAGAACGTTAAAAAAATTATTATTTTAAATTAAGTACAGGGACAAACAAGCCCAACATGCAGATGACGCCAACAAAAATGAAACTGTTCATAAATAATTGTAGACGGAGGGTCAACATTCGTTGACGGGTTTGTTCCAAGTGTTTAGGAATTCTGTCGGACAGGTGCATAATTTATGCATTGTTTCTGGCGCTTATCTTGCGCGCACTATGAATTATTAATGTATCGAAGTGAATTGGCTTGTAGAGATTATGTTCTGAAACCTATAAAAGACCACGAGCTCTAATCAAAAGCATAACTGTATCAATACATCACAGGGTAAGTTAATTTGAAAAACTGAAGGCCGTTCGCAAGGGAAATACATTCTTATTGAACCTGTCCTTTGAGCTTCTTTGCAGAAGTAATTATTCTCCCGTATTTATAAAGTGTTTGGTCACAGAGCACCTTTTCTACTTACTCAGGTCGTTGTAAGTTCTCTTTACTAGCCTCTTCACTAGAATGAAGATCCACTAGCCAATTAGAACGTGCAACTGCGGGCGCAAGTAGAAAAGTCAACCGAAAGTCAGACATCCATTAAATGCCTCAGGTGTCGAATGAGTTTTTCGCTAAGACAACAATTGAAGGGTAACAGTGGTTCTAAAGCTGCTCTTTCGAAATATACTGTAGGAAAACATTTTCTTATTGTTTAAAAAAAAAGAATTGTTCATTGTATCTGGTCTTATTATAAAATCGACGAAACACGATTTTAAAGTGGGTTTTTATTAAAGAAGTTTTTACGGTCAGACAGTAAAAGTAAAATTAACCCCACATGGAGCAGGGAGTGACCTTTATTGACCCGGTTTGTGGCGGCTCAAGGAGAATAAACGTTTAATTTGCTAGATGATGGGCCTCATAGAAGGTGTAGTTGCAGAAGTAAGTAGAAAAGTCAACGAATAGTCGGTCAATCGTTGACTACCACGCTTGTCGAATGAATTTGCGCAATCAGGGCAATAGTTAACGGCTATGTTCGTACATGGACACATACTTAAATGGAATTTCGTTTGTTTTGCAGGATGTTGGGCGGCGTGGGAGGCCGTCACATGTCTACGCGCCGGCGAGGCAGTAGCTCGCTGGTGCGTGGAGGTGTGGGGACCGCAGGGTATAGTGGATCAGGGACTTCTGGGAATGCCAACAACGATGCGGTTGTTTTACCACCGGATGCGCAGAAATATGCCGCCAGGAGACGGAGGGCAGTTACCACCAGCGATCACAAGAGCTGCGCCCTTGTGCAGACTCGCGTCAAGTTTGGTGATATCATGTGAGTCCTTTGCGATCAGTACCGAAGTCGGTACAAGTAGAATAAGACCCAGTAAATATACATGCGAGTTAACTGTCAATTCGGAACCAAAGTCGGTAGAAGTATAATTCACTTTACAGAAACCGCGTACACTTACGTGTTAAATAGTCACTCCGTTGATAACAGAATAGCAGCTTCACTCATAGTTAAGAAGCACAGCTGTTAACAAGATATAGATTATGAGTAATACTATGTCACAAAAGTATTTATCAAGTTTACAAAGAGCAAATCAGAAGCTAACAAAAGATACAACTAATTGAAGTGCTGCGGAAAATTTGAAGACAGCGCCAATTCTTACGATGGTGGCGCCGCGAGTGGCGGAATCTCGAAGCTTCTTTCTGGGGTGCGAACAGCAGAAAACCACGTAGTGGCAAAACGCTCAAACTGTTTGTTAAACGTTACCGACAGTCGGTAGAAGATCGATAACTCAGATGTCGCTAGTCGATACCATAGTTTGCCTAACAGTTTCAGCGTTTGGCCACTACGCGAAGTGGCGTTGTAGCACTCCTGAACTAAATTTCGATATTTCACCACAAGCGGCGCCACTATTGTTTGGCCATAGTTCTGTTTTACCGACCGATGCAACTAACTTTCGGAGTTTTACTATCAGCGACATCTACATTACTAATTTTTAACCGACCGTCGATAACATTTGGCTAACAGTTTGAGCGTTTTGCCACTACGTGAAGTGGCGCTATTTTTACATTTTCCAGAACAGATGATTCGTGCCGCTTTCGCCGTATGTAACAATACATATGTCGGCACGAATCATTCGCGGTGTACTTACAGAATTAATTTCTAAGCTCTAGCGTTATAATTTATAATTAAGGAGTAGCACAATTTGATAGAATTATTCTTAAATTCCTTACTGCATCGAAGAAAACAGAGATAAATAAGTTCCCATCGATCTGGAGTTCCGAAGCGATTAATAGGGCCCGTTCGGTGCCAGATGGCGGCAGGCAAAGGTTGCGGCTGACCATGGCCGGGTATGCACTACTGCGGCTGAATTAAAGTCTAATGCATCGAGGTGTGTGCACTCTCGGCGTGGACGGGAGTCAGGTCCTTTTTAGACTATCGATTGCCGTTCGATTGTTTGGCCGTTCCCCTTTATTTTTAGCATGGACCGTGTGGCGGGTTCCGATCGGGCGCTTATTAATTCATTTACAATCTTCAACCGCGGCGCCCGATGCCCGTCGTCGTCCGTACGTCGACTATTCCGCGGACGTTTCCATCGACCGGCTTTCGCCGGGGCTACAATAGAATCGACGTCGTCCCGTAGATTTTCCGGAAATAGACGGGTCACTGATCGCCACCCAACGATCAGTCCTTGCGACCCCACGCAGCCCGGCCGTCCTCTTTACAACGAATAGAAACGACTCGGCGTACCCGTGCAATTTTATCAGCTTCGACACCTGTCGCGGCTGACCGTTCCAACCCCTTACAAATAACCCCCGCGAAAACCCATCGACGTTACCGCGAAACCAAGTCTGCGCTATCGCTAGCCAAATCGTCAGGGTTCTCGACCTCCAGATTCTCTTCGTCTTCGTCTTCATCACACCGCACCCCGTTTCGTCAGCTTCGATTTTATTCTCGTTTCTGAGACGATCCGAAAGACACGGATTTCTGGAGGTTCTTTATACTGGCGGTAGCGGCACATAACCTTAGGGTCCTTATTTTATCTTTTCCGTCAGTTATTATGAAGGTGCACGCTTTTTTAATACTCTTCTTTTGCTAGAATCGGTCGCTCTATAGGTCCCAACTCTCATTGACGACTCTAGACAACCAAAACTCAAGATTGCTTCATACTTTTTGAAATTTGAAGTCTCTTCTCCGTCACTCATTACGAAACTTTAGGGCTTTGGCTAGAATTGCTCGCCCTGTGGCTTCTGTTTGGAATCAGTGAGTCTGGACACCCAAACCTCGAGATCACTGACTACTCTTTTCCATAGCTCAAATCCTGACAGGACAGTCTATATTCCAAAAATTAGGAGGGTCAAAATTCACCAACGACCTCCGTGCCACGGTTTCGACTTTAATGAAAACTCTTTAGACCTCTCCAATCTACTAAAGAGACCCCGAGATTCTATCTTTTCAATCGTTACGAAACATCAGGTCCCTTTGCTCGTTCCACGAAAATCGACCCACAGAAAGAAACGACGGGACCAAAACGGTGTTCCGGTATCTGGGGGACAGCGACATTTCCCGGCAGAGCCCGCGAGAACCCGTAAGATCGAAAGTAGAGCTCGGGGAAGACCCCGGTGGCAGAGACACGTCGTCGAACGCGACCGCGAAAGTAGGTCGCGATCGAATTCTCGCGGCTCGGTCGTCGGCTGTTCGACGGACAAATTCGACTCGGAGAGGGTGCGGGGAGTGCTTTGCACCCTGCACCCTGTTTCCGGTCGCTTTCGCCCCCTCGTCTTCCCGACTATCCCCGCTCTGGCAAACCCAGAGAGCTCTAACCTCTGGCGAACCGCGCAGCGCGTGCGAATCGTAGGAAAACCGATTTCGCGTGTCGATAGTCGAATCGTTTGCGGAGTCCCTCTGATCTTCGTAGCTCTGCAAGTCCCTGTGCAAGATTTTCGAGAAAACCGCAATCGCGAGCGGGCCTCGAACCCGCGACCTCGACGTTCCCAGCTGATCGGTAGACCAGTGGAACTTCGTTATTGTTATTTTAGCCAGTTAACTGTGGAATTTAATTTTAAAAATCCCTCGCGGCACGGAATTGAAATCGAACAATGACGAATATACACGTCGAGTGCAGGACAAATGCACTTACGAAAACAGTAAAGCAAAGTGAGAAAGAATTACATTTTTATTCGATAGGAAATTAACAATTCATCAACGTTAACTGCACCGCAATAGAGATCTGGTCCGACCTGTATACACGTCGAACGCGCTTAACTGTGGTTAAAAATTTTCTGCGTTTGTTGTAAGTAGATTGCGGATCTCTATGGAAAATAAAAATTTCCAGTTACGGGAGATGGGAGCTATAGATTCCTTTCTGTAATAATTTTAGTAAGTTGAGAATAGTGTGTCGATATTTTGTGCGTTAAAAACTGCATCCTCTCTTTTTTGCTATAAATGCATGAAGACGCTATAAGATATATCAGCTACTTAACACTAGATTTACCAGACCAGTCAAAACAACTGCTCTTTTGCAATTTCAATTCAAAATTCCTACTGCATGTAATATTTTCTTTCCGAAATGATATCATGCCTTTTGTAGCCATAACTAAAGAATCAGTCTTATGAACTTTATATTATTTTATATGTATATTTTTTGTTATTGACACTTATACCAGTACCAGTCAAAATGACTGGTGCATGTCCCTATGTGATGAAATGACATTGGGGCAGCTACAGCAATGTTACAGTCATTCTGACTGGTCTTGGTGGAAATAGATATACTTAAATAGCCGGTAAATCTAGTGTTAAGAACGATTTCCTTTCTTTAATAATTTTACTTTGTCGAAAGTAATGTATCGACGGCTATTCGAGCCAATTAATTTGACTCGTGGCGATAATGCAAGGGGTTAACCATCTCAAATCGCGTCTACTCTATGCTGCAAACGCATAAAATCCGTCAATCATGCTGATCATCGCCGGAACCCTCGAACTCTCCTAATCTCGTTGTTTTACGCGTAGTCCCGATCCTGTTTGTCGAGCATCCCGACGTCGAATCGAGCCGAACGGAATCGAATCGAGTCGAGTCCGGGAGTCAGAGTCGCGGAGTCGAGTCGCCTCGGTCGTGTGTTTCAGGCTGGTTGCCGGCTGCCGCCGTGAATCAATACCCGCATTGCGCGTGCCACCCTTCCTTCTCTCTCTCCCGTTTTCTCTGGCGTTCTCTCCCTCGCTCTCTCGGACCTCTCCGTCCCACCCCCTGGGTTCTATTCGCTCTCGTTTCCCCTCCCCGTCTCGGTCTCCCTCTGTTTGCACCCACTTTTCCACCCTCCGCCACGTGTTTTCCTCCTCCTCCCTCTCGTTCGAGCCCGAGCCGAGCCCTTCGCTCTTCAACCCTCTGTCGTCGTCGTCATCGTCGTCTTCTTTCCTTCCCTCGCGTCCTCTCTATACACCTGTCTTCCTCTTTCCCTCTGTGGGATCCTCTTCTTTCTTTTTGTCTCCCTCCCTCTCTCTCTCTCTCTCTCTCTCTCTCTCTCTCTCTCTCGCTCTCTTTCTCTCTTTCGTGGCTGTTCCCAACCACCTGGCTCCGGTTCGAGGAAACCTCCAGCTCGCTACGAACCACCGTTTCCCCTCTTCGTCCCCACAGGCGTATCGCGCTGGCTTTTCCTCGTGCTATCGCCGCAGGGGGTGGCAAAGGGGTAGGCAGGCAGCCAAGGGGCGAGAACCGAAGACAGCCCCGAGGAGAGAAAGTGACGAGCATGGGACGCGTCGAGCCGGTGGAACGACGAGGAACCAAAGGGGAGGCCGGTTGCCAACCAAACGGGGTTGCACACCCCCGAACAACCCCTCGCCCACGGACACGATAGTTGCTCCGAATGACGAATAGTAGTCGATTCTCTTTGGCTACTCCACTAGCCCAATTCGTTTGTTCACCGTGAAAGAAAAGGATTCGCCAATGAACCCCCGCGTGTCAATGACCAACATTTTCCACGATATGACGTTGCACTTGGTGTTGTTGCGTATGAAATGCTCTCGATTTACAACAGCAACGTTGAACAAACATGACTTCTCGATGAATAAAACTTTTTAAAAACGCGTTTATGACAAAATGGAGAAGGTGCAATTTAACACAGTGGAAAGAACAGTAGAGTTTAGAGACGTCGATGTACTATTTTCAGCTTGCTGAAGTTAGTAAAAAGGGGAAGAACTTTTTACTTGGTTCCTGTTGCTTGAGCAAAATTGTCGGGGGTGACTCGTTGGTTCGCTCGAATGAAATTACCATTACCGTTGAATGATCTATTAGAAAATCTTTAGCCATAGACTTGCAAAAATACGGCATCCGAGCATCCAAGAACAAGTCACGACGAACTATAGTCCTTCGAAGCGGTAAATAAATTAAACTCGGGTATAATTTAATCCTGATTCGGATCAATCAACGCGCGTTCCCGGAGAACGTTGTCGGGCGAGTCTGTCGATCGAAAGGATCGCGATATAGACGGACAACGCGTAATGGTGCATCGAATGCATCCTCGTGGTGGTCACGTTGTCAAAGTGCACGCGTACTTGGGATCGATTTCTCGCTCGCTCTCCTCTCTTCGCCGCGCCTCCGCGCTTTTGTCCCTTTTCATCCCACTTTCGCAAAAATACTCGTGAATTCACCGTGCACGGGCCGGCGCGGCACGACGAGGCAGGGCGAGGCAGGGCGAGGCGAGGCGAACCGAGGGCGAGCAGAGGACAGGTGGGGCGGAAGGGAAAAAACCTATTCCCGACTAGGCCAGCCGCCCCGTTCCCCCCGGAGCTTCTCGTGCACGAAAAAACGCAGGGACCGGAGTAATTAAGATAATTGGCCTAATAATTTTCGGCCGAGAGCGACGTCACGCGATACTTTCTTTCAACGTCGTCCGACGAGACACCACGATACGGAGAATCTTCGATCCTCAAGCTAAATACTCCTCCAAGAAAATTCCTCTCTTTCCTCAATCTATTTTTTCACGTGAAACCACTCCGCTGGCTGCACCATAATCTTGGACACTTGTATTTACGAATACCTAATCTGTTCTCTATTTCTTAATACATTTATAATACACTTTTACTCGCACGTCTGTCGTAGATGATACTATTTCTTGATCAAACTCGAAGATCAATTTTTACTACGACCTCTTAACCCATTTGCATCATAAGGAAATATGAACCTTCACCACCAAACTTATTTTTTCTTATATTTAAGTACAAAGGTACAAGTAAAAGAACTTCATATTTGAGCATTATAAGAAAAAATCAGAATCACTACTTTCATCTCCAACAACACTCTCCGTTTCTATTTTTTAGCTAACGAATAATGATAGTGACCAGGAAGATTGAGCGTATATATGCGCCAATGATGCAAACGGGTTAACCCTTTGCACTTTCTTTGGTATATTTCTATATATATATTTATTTCATGTTGCACATACGAAAATGGTGCAGTTGATTCGTACAAAATACTGTGTAAGTGTTTAGTTAATCTCTTAAGTACAAACAAATTTAATAACGTAAAAAATACTTTGAATGATGATAAGGCAATTTTTAGTGGCGCCTTACAGTCGCCATTCGAGTGCTAAGGATTAAGTAAACCAATTATTATAACGTGGCCTACAAGGCTTATAACCTCCAAGCTAAATAAAAATTTTCCACCCGAATTGCGACAAACTCTGTCCAATTATAACATTAAGGAAATACTCGTCCGAGGAAATTCGTTCCTTGTTCTGTGAGCTTACGAATTCCAGTTTTATTTTCATTGTGGATTGCGGAACAGGGTCGAAGCAGACCCAGCCAGGGAGGGTAATCCAGAGAGGATTGATCGGCGAGCGGTTCCAAGTTGCAAGGTGCAGCAACGAGTAATCTCGATCGAAATAGTTGAAGACCCGACCGGTCGTTGGCGGAGAGTATCCAATATTGGGTTATGGTGGCTGTAGGCAGAGCCGGCAGCCAGCCGGGCAACGGGAGCAGGTTCGAAACTTGGGCAAACAGCCATTAGTAATCGATACCAGGGTAAACATCGGGCCGCCGCCGCGCACCAAGACGAACCAATTAATTTGCCGCTTAATTCGCATCCCTCGCGAGCTGCGCCACCGGCCGCGCAGACTGCAAATGTTTGAACTTCGAAAAGTTTGATCGATCGTTGCGCTGGATCGGGACCCACTGTGCCCGCTAATTTTTCCTACATCAATTGTTCCAGTCTCCTCGAGTCGTTCTCGTAAATTGTCTTAGGTCGTGATCAACGGGAACTGCAGATTTCCGTTCCCAAGCCGATTCAACGATTTCTGCGAACAGAGAATCGTTACACGCGGATCATTCCGGGTCAAGGTTTCGTCCGGTAATTTCTTTTTGATCGACGGCGAATATGTTTCGCGGAACGCTTTGGACACTGTCCAGAGTGCGAAATCGCGGCGCGTTTCGGGAACGGGAAACAGGATCACCGTGCAAGGACGCCGAGACCTTTCGGTCGCAGTTAAAGGATCGTATCCTCTTCTCGAAGTCCAATTGTTTTCTTTCTCCTCGATTCTCGTCCCCGAAATTCAATTGGAAGCTGCGCGTTTTTACGCGACTCGAATCAATTCAAACCTCTCGGCCTCCATTAGCAGCTGTTCCTCTCTGTCGGCGAAATTTCCCAACGATCTCCCAGGCGGTTCCTGATTTTCACTTCGTTTTCCATATTTCGTCAATTCGTGTAATCTTTCGATTGGAGAAAGTTAATTTTCGTATTAACACATTGATTGCCAAATTAGAAACCTCAATAATTCCATAAAATTAAGGTGTTATTTAATGAAATAAAAATTGAAAAAATTAAATGTATGATATTGTGTGGTTCTTCAACTTTCTTGCATTTTACACGTCCTAATCAAATTTGGTACAATGAACATATTAACGTAAAAATTCATTTTAAAACCTGGACAAATGATTCCGTCACCTACATAAGGGTGACATGCTAGTCAATGTGTTAAAACTTGCACAATTTCCGTGATCTTTATCAGATTTTGGTACAGTTCCAGCAGAAACTGTAGAACTTGGAGAAACTTCTCTACTTTTCAGGATCTAATGATACAACTGCCATGGTTGCACCGATGCAATTTGATACAACAATGATAAAGAACACAAAAATTCTGTTTCTAATTTTCGGATGTATCTTTGTAACTAGAAAATTATAAACTTCTGTAGCTAATCGTTCCCTAGATAAAAATGATAAAATTTTCCTGCTTCACACGAGAATCCCCCGTTGAGCTGAGTTTGCTATCGTCACACCATCGAATTTAACACGTTGATTGCCATGTCACCCATATGTGGGTGACGGAATTATTTGTCCAAATATTAAAATGAATTTTTACGCTAACATATTAATAAATTCTATCAAATTTTTTAAAGATCTGTAAAGTGCCAGAAAGTTGAACGACTTTTTTCAATTTTTATTTCATTAAATAACTTACATTAATTTGATGGAATTTTTTAGGTTTCTAGCTTGGCAGTCAAAGTGTTAATAAATATCTGGATATATCGAGCCATAGCAATTAGTTTCGAATAAGACCCTAGGATTGGTATCCACGTCCGACGGGGGGTGCAGGTCAGGCATCGTGCAGGCTCTGCCTCGTTACCGGGTTTAATAATTGTGCATCCTGTTGCACTCGCTAACGAACGGACCCCGCTGCTAACCTTATACGCGAGAACGTGGCCAATTTCGTCGTTGATCTGCGCGCTCGGAAAGGTCGGGGGTCAGAGGGCGTCGGAGAAACTACGGGTTCCTATAGAGTTTACGGGGCAAAGATTGCCCGAAGTTGTCGGGACGCGGTGCTAAAGGTCCCGCAGGTTTTAATACCGTCTGCTTCGAAGGGTTTCTAAAATTGTTTGGCTCGTTGAACTGCTCGGTGTCATACGATTCGTACGCTGGCAGGTTCTAAAATTTTATTTCGTAGATTTACATTCAATTTTATTATACCTCCTCTAGCGTAACCAAACTGAAATATTATTTCTAAAATTCTATTTCGTAGATTTACATTCAATTTTATTATACCTCCTCTAGCGTAACCAAACTGAAATATTATTTCTAAAATTCTATTTCGTAGATTTACATTCAATTTTATTATACCTCCTCTAGCGTAACCAAACTGAAATATTATTTCTAAAATTTTATTTCGTAGATTTAAATTTAATTTTATTATACCTTCTCTAGCGTAACCAAACTGAAATATTATTTCTAAAATTCTATTTCGTAGATTTACATTCAATTTTATTATACCTCCTCTAGCGTAACCAAACTGAAATATTATTTCTAAAATTCTATATCGTAGATTTACATTCAATTTTATTATACCTCCTCTAGCGTAACCAAATTGAAATATTATTTCTAAAATTCTATTTCGTAGATTTACATTCAATTTTATTATACCTCCACTAGTGTAACCAAACTGAAATATTATTTCTAAAATTTTATTTCGTAGATTTACATTCAATTTTATTATACCCCATCTAGCGTAACCAAACTGAAATATTATTTTTCTCATCAACATTCTTCCCTTCTATTTTTCCATTTTTGTATCGTGTAAAGTGTATTTTATATTTCCCAAAAATGTTCGCTCGCGATCGGGCCACCACATTTTGGCCTTCGGCTAACCCCTTAAGCCCCGACAACCGTTTAAGGTCGCCAAGGGGGTTCGCGGCGTAACCCACGACCCTTCGCTCCCTCCTTTCTTGTACCGCGAAAGATAAAGTAATCGCGAAAGTTCGCGGAACAGGCATGGGTAGAGGGACGGATGAAAAATTTTGCTCACGAAAGCACGAACTTTCCGTCGGCCCGGTGGGGAAGTTCTCGACGACTTCGTCCCGCCGACACGAACAACTCCAATGAGCGTATTTCAACGAATAATTGTTTCGAAGGAGACTGCGGAGGGTGCCCGCGCGTGTACGCGTTCTCTCCGCGTGACGTCTCAGAAATATCGCGAACGAAGCCGACGACACGGTGTGCTCGACGCACCTAAATTTGCTCGGAGACCACGTTCTCTGCCCTGCTTATCGACTGCGAGCTCTATTCTCTCTCTCTCTCTCTCACTCGTTTGCTCGCTCGCTCTCTTCGGCTCCCTCGTACATGCTCCTCTTCGTCCCGCTTGCTAACCGTGTTCGAGCGCGTACGGTTTACTTCGACCCATTAATCGCGACCGTCCTATTTCTGTTCCGACGCAGTTCCATCCTTCGCACACGCGTTACAGCCTTCGGAAGGTCGTCCTGCAACGGCACGCTCCCTTCGGTTTCGCTATAATAAACCTGACCAAGGCTCGAGAGCACAGTGCACTAATCGAGTCCACTAATCATCCACCCGGGAAAAAAGTCCGAAATCGAGACCCATCCAAAATGAGTAAATCTCTGTTACATCACCAGCCGGGAGTGTCGGAGTAATTTTCTTGCTCCTCCATTTTTATTTGCCAATTTTAAAGGGACGATTACTTTTAAAATATTGGACCATACATTAAGTGTGAAATTCTCTGCTCAAATTATGATTTAACACATTGACTGCTATGTCACCTATATGTGGGTGACGGAATTATTTGTCCAGGTTTTAAAATGAATTTTTATGTTAATATATTCATTGTACCAAATTTGATTAGGATCAGTAAAATGTAAGAAAGTTGAAGAACTACTCAATATCGTACATTCAATTTTTTTCAATTTATATTTCATTAAATAACAGTTCGATTATATGGAATTTTTGAGGTTTCTAGTTTGGCAGTCAAAGTGTTAAGGTTCATATTAAAAATCCTGTAACGCTCTAACTATAGTTTCATAAAACTAATATTACAGATTTACGTGATGTTTTAAGTTCGTATGAGGTTGCAGAGTGGGCAAAGAGTTCTCTGTTGAAATTATGATTTAAGGTTTATATTAAAAATCTTGTAACACATTAAGTGTGAAATTAATTGACTCGTTAGAACAATTAGTGTTGCTACACGACTTGAAAATATTAGAAGTTTTTTTTACAATATTTTTTATACGTGTCCCTATTGCAAGTTTAAAAGAGCTTGCTTGAAACACAGACGTTGTACAAGAAATGTTCCACAGACACAAGTTTTTGGGACATTTGTTGAAAAGATGACATGGGAGGGTTATGTCTTGATGTATGAGACAATTTTGGGACCGAAATGTCACTCGTATCGTGTACAGACACTTCTATTTCTTGATGTTTTACCGCCAGCACGGAACGTACTAGAGGACGAATAAAGAAGACATTTTGACACAAGCTGTACCAATTTGACAATGTCACTGACAAAACTTTCTTGTGCTTGTTTATTTCTTTGTGCAACTTTGACACTGGCACATTCGTCACAGTTTTCTGATTCAAATGATACCAAACACGATGCAATTGAGACCGTATTTACTTATTTAATCGACGATATAGTGGAACCTCGATTATCCGAACCTTTAATTCTTTAGTCGATATTAAAGATGTTCTATTGTGAAAAATACGAATAAATATTACGTGTATATTAATGATCGTACAAAAATCCACGATACAACTGATCGAGTTGAACGAGACATTCCTCCGGTAGCTCAATTTTCGATAAAACACCCTGAAAAAAATCAGTGGAATTCATCGAATAAACACCAATAGGGTTTCGTTGAAAACCGCAGTCGACTTAAATGATACAGGAGAAACGTCCTGCACCGCTCGCTGCAGAATTAAATAAAGCAGAAGAGACACATCGGAGACGCTGGAATCGTTCGGGAGCGTCTGCAGAATCGATTGAACATTAAAACATGAATGAAAGGTGTGCTCAATGGAGTGAAACAAGAGCATCGGGGTATTTCGCCTCAGGATTTCGTTTAAGGACACGTGTAAGGCTTGCCATTAGCAGGCCGAGCAGCAGACGACGCCGCGCCGCGTGGAACGTGCAACGTCTTCACCCTTAAAGGGATTCGAGCGGCTCCCCGCGCTCGGCCGTTCGGCGTGTCCGAGGGAGGATGATATTCGAGCGAGAGAATTTTAATCGAATCATTCGATCGGTCTGTCAAAGCTTGCAGGTGACGTCAGGTCGGGCGGCACACCACGGCCGATCGAGCAGCTTGGTCTAAAATCGTCCACGGAGAGAAAGAGGGAGACCGAGAGAGAGCGAGTGTGATCGCTTCGTTGACTCGATATCGATCGATCTGCGAACGGATCGTGTGCCTCGCCTTTCCTTTCTCGCCTCCTCGGTCACGGAATCTCGCCTCGTTCGAGGGCACCGCGCGAGAAAAAGACTGATCCGATTTGCTGGCGGAATGAAAATCTACTTTTTTCCGACTACTTTCCCCCGATAACGTGTCGAGATCGTTGACGATTTCTTCTCGCCTGGAATTCGGATAAACACCGGTGCAGATGGAAAATTGTAGATTCGATTGTTCCTCAGGGAAAGATCTGCGAGCGATTGTCTGGGACGACGAGATCCTCCATTTTGCTTACCGCATGAGCCTGCTCCAGATGGTTTTATTGCTCTCGACGTCGACGGGGCTAGCGCACAGCCCAAGGGGGCAATCTTCGTTCATGCAGCTTCATCTAGATGTCCTCTAAAAATCGAGATCAGCTATGACGATTCACAGCTTTCCTGTTCGAATCGGTATTATCTGGATTCTGATACGTGGTTGGTCGGGAAGGTATCTGTATTCTCGATTCGAGCGGAGCCAGGACATAATCCTTAAAAATCAGATTCTAGTCTCTAACGAAGATCCACCGATTTTACTCAGGAGTGCTCGAGAGGGCCAGGGACGTTAAAGATAGAAACGATCGAGTAAACGTTTGGACCAGGATAGGAGACGATTTTCTTGGAAGAGATCCTCCATTTTGCTTACTGCATGAGCCTGCTCCAGAAGGTTTTATTGCTCTCGACGTCGACGGGGCTAGCGCACAGCCCAAGGGAGCAATCTCCGTTCATGCAGCTTCATCTAGATGTCCTCTAAAAATCGAGATCAGCTATGACGACTCACAGCTTTCCTGTTCGAATCGGTATTATCTGGATTCTGATACGTGGTTGGTTGGGAAGTATTCTCGATTCTAGTGGAGCCAGGACATTGGCCTATAGGGCTACCATAATCCTTAAAAATCCGATTCTAGTCTCTAACGAAGATCCACTGATTTACTCAGGACTGCTCGAGAGGGCCAGGGACGTTAAAGATAGAAACGATCGAGTAAACGTTTGGACCAGGATAGGAGACTATCCGTGTCAGTTCTCGGGGCCACGGCATTGCCCCGTAGGGCGAATCGGCGCCCGTAAGGAGCGCGCGAAAACAAGGACGTATTCGCGGATCGGTAACCGAGACCGTGCAACGAGCACGCCGAAGAAAAGTGGAGCGGATTCTATGACCTGTTTTCACGTAACGACTTCATTGTTCGCTCGCGGAGCGTCGGTGTAACGAAAGGAAAACGGTGCGGTGCGGTGCGTTGCACCGACAGCGGCACAAAGAGAGAGAAACGGAGGGGCGTGCGCAGAACCGAGGCACGGCCGGGGCTTCGTAAGTCAAGTCATCTGAACCCCGTCAGCTTCGTCATCTATTGGTCTTCTAACGTAAGGGCTGCGCTATGCACGGCCGGAGCGGTGCCAAACGGATTTACGTCTCCTTATGCCGACGGATAGAGAACCATAAGGTTTCCGCGTGGTCCCCGGTCTCTTTCGCTTTCGATCGGTCATTCGCAAATTAATCTGCTCCTCTCACTCTCTCTCTCTCTCACTCTCTCTCTCTCTATCGCACACTCCTTCTCACGTTAACCTGCTTACCGGTACACGTGATATGCGTGCACTGGTTCCGACGAACTTCTGCCGAGTCGATCTTCGCCTCCTTCTTCGAGATATCGGCCAATCGCGGAGTTCCTCGCGCTCATGCTTCTCCCTGTGCACCGTTCCCAATGATTCCGGTGTCAATACTATATTGACAATAGTCTGCGAACTTCGATCTGGTATCGACAAGCATAAAAATAACAGCAGAATTTGGTGTCGGAGCACTAAAAGCGAGTATTCTACATATTATTCTGTGAATATAACAAGAACGTGTCTATCCAAATTTTTAGCCAGCTTTTTACAAATAATATATATCTAAATAAACGGACAAGCCCACCAGGGACACCGTAAACTATACAGAGCGACCCAGTAAGAATTACTGTATGAAACAACTCGGTATCTATTAATTGGAAAAACTTTTTGAGGGATTCGCAGTTTTTCAAGGTCGACTCAAGGTCATCATCATATGATAGATCGTTGAATTCGCGGTTCCATCGGTAACCACGTGGTATTAAAACAAAGTTGCGTTGACTTTGAAAAAACTCAAGATTACCTTAACTGCTCAGGAAAAATTTGACATTGTCTCCTTGGACTATTTTGAACGAGTCAAAAATAGTAGAATATTAAAGATCTTGCAGATTTTTATTTCGTCTATTCGTTTTTGTGATAAATAGACAGCGGATCTTTGTGCAAAATAAAAAATATTTGCATCGACTGCAAGGCGCAGGAGCGAAATAAAAATTTCTTCCTTCCTTTAATTATGTTATCAAGCTAAAACCAATACGCTGGCACCCTTAAATCTTTTTAACCCCTTGCCCTACAATATCGAGTCAGTCTCGTGATGAAGATTCTGATCAGAGTCTAATAAATATATATGTTATCAACATCCTTTGAACCGAAATAAAATTCTATTTTGTTGTAGTATATATCCTTTGATATATATCCTTTGGAGAAAAGATAGACATACAATAAATATAAACTATCTTTCTTTTTCTATGAAATCCTGAACCATGAAGAATTTCTAATCATTATAATCAGAAAATAAATAGTACTGCAAGGGGTTAATATGTCCACTGCTTTAAATTGTGCTTACCCATTTTGTCATAAGTGCATAAAGATCCGCAGTCTAGTGATAAATGTATAAAATTCTGCTAATTATTATACTGGCCACATGCAACCACGACGGTTATGTGTAAGGAAGATCTAGGTGGGGGATCTAGCAAGGGCTGGAAAAAGAGGCGAGCTCCTCGGGTTCGATCGGAGGGAGCTGCATCTCTGGTGTCCCAGGCAAGCGGCTTTCCATGTCGTATTTCTAATACAGATTTATGGGGCCTAGAGATGGAAAGCGGGACAGAGAAGGTGAGAAATACGGGGAGAGAGGGAGGGAGAGAGAGGGAGAGAGAAGGAGAGAGAGAAGGTCTAAGAGAAGCGTTAGCCGGAGCGACGTTTTATTTCTCGGGAATAAAATCCCGTAGCCGGACACTCGTTACCGGCTGGCGTCTTATTAGGAAATATCATTCCCTGAAGGGGCCACGCGAAGCTGAGGATCGCTGGCGCAGCTCTAGCCGGGTTTAAAGACCTCGGATGGTACCACGATTCTTCCTGAAACCTAACCCAGACCCGACCACCAATTATGCCAAACGTCAGCTGTATTAGTCACTTTTGTCCTACGGTAAATAAACAATTAAAATTAAGATTAAATCGAAATCGAAACGATTTCACCCTTCGAGACTGTCAGATGACCGATTTGATATATTACGATTATTAGAATTGGAAAAATGTATTCGTCGGAGAAGAAATTACCTGGCATTTGTCGTAATACAAATTACGCACAATCTAAATAAACGTGATGCTATCATTTTCAGTATCAACGATTCTCTGCAATACTTGGTAGGTGTAGTGTTAATAGGATTTTCAATAATTCTGCTGTACTAAAAAGAAACTTGAAAATCTTCTCCTCCACAGAAATGCCAAACAAAATTATTATATTATTTGTTACTGAGAATGATTTGTAGGTTTTTACGATCGAGGTTGCTGTTGAAAAATTCATTGGCCACCGATGATACATTTTCAAAAATTTATGAAATCATTGCGGGTAGATAATGTGTGCCAATGCAAATTGTTTGCAATGAAGACGCAAGGTTTCGAACGAAACGTTAATAACTCGACAGTAACGAACAGTATCCGATCGACAGTCAGTGCCGAATGAATCAGATTAATTCGTGATTGCCGAGCAAATTAATTGCAGTTACTCGCGGGCAGCAATCGAATGGAATATATTCGTTATTTTGAACAACTATTGCCAAACAGTAGTCAGACCTTCGTTGATGGGATCGCGAAACTCTCGTTGTCGAGGGCCGTACTGCTCCTGGGCCGGGGGCTGCGAGGAAAATAGGGGGGCGAGAGGGTTTCGGGGCCGATAGAAGGGATGGGAGAGAAAGAGAGAGGGAGAGAGAGAGAGAGAGAGAGGAAATGGAAAAGACGGAAGAGATGGCAGAGGAGAGACGTAGGTGGTGGACCTGCCGGCAGTCGGGGGTTGGGAGAAAATGTGGGACGTCGAACTCTCCTGGACTGCCTACCCGGCCACCCCCTTGGCCCCACACACCCCCAAACACCCCTTTATCCTCCCTTCGCCTGCAAACAGCCACCCCCGCTCGTTTCATCTACCCTTACCCTATCTCCGTGGCTCTATTCACCGTATCCGCGCGTAGATGACGAGAGATCTGACTTGGGCATTATCCAAATAAACTATTTGGAATACAATAGTTGAGACAATACGTAAGGCGTGATCAAAAAGTACTGTGTCGATCTCTCTATTTGCGAATTTTCATCGGACATTTTAACGCGTGTTGCAATTTAGCAGAAGCTCTGCGATTCGACAACGTGCCCAAAAATGGAAAAGAAATTAAATTGAAAAAGGTTCTATCGACCCTTCAACGAATCAGACTTCCTTCGTAGTAGCTCCCTTCTGCGTTGATACAGCGGACTGCAACAGTTCCGCGACCACTCAACTAGTTGTTAGAAATCATTTTCCTCGCGTCACTGCAACGCGAACTTCTTCCACGGTGTCAAAGCGTCGCCCTTTGAACTCCGAGACAAGAAGTTTCGAGGTATGGTCTTCCCGAAGCAGTTTGAACGCGTCCGTGGCACGGATCGTTGCGATTTCACTAAAAATCTCCACCCGTTCGAGAACACGGCTCAAATTGTTTTCTAACACGTATCGACACATCGGCAGTGCGCAGAGATTTGTGAAATCGGTAGAAAAGGGTTCAGGGAAGCGATCGGCAGAGCCATTAACACGTTGACTGCCATGTCACCCGTATGTAGGTGACGGAATTATTTGTCGAGGTTTTAAAATGAATTTTTACATTAATATATTCATTGTACCAAATTCGATTAGAATCCGTAAAATTCAAGAAAGTTGAAGGACTACGCAGTATCATACATTTAATTTTTTCCAATTTTTATTTCATTAAATAACTTACTTTGATTTCATGGAATTTTTTAGGGTTCTAGTTTGCCAGTCAAAGTGTTAAACTTGATCACGTGCCTCCGCGTGGAAATTATGAGCGACAATAAAGTCCTAATCACTGTCGGCAAGTTTTCCTGCGAATTCGCCGAACGGTACAGAGTCACGAGGGGGATTCAGCAGGTTCGTCGCATCATTTTCTGGCGGTGTATAGGTGAAACGGTCCCGCAAAGCAGCGAAGATAACGCGTCCCGTCGGCGTGTCCCGTGGATTTCGAGACGGTCGGTTAATTCGGAATTACGTCGGATGAAAACGCGGCTGGGGCCGCTCTGCGGATCGACGTCCGCCCCCGCACACGGGCCACAATGCCGCTCAATAAACTGGCCATTTATAGGTTTTCCATTGCGACCGGTGATTGAAACCAATTCGAGTGGCGCTACGAACCGATTCGGAAGGATGCGATAAAAACTTCTCCGAACGGCCAAGTATAATAATCACGGGGGCATTGTTGGAGGCAATAGAGCGAGAAGAAAGACGGAGAAAAGGAGAGAAAGAGAAAAAGTTATACGATGGTGGAAGAGAGTCCGTAGAGACTGGGAGTCCGCGGAAAGGACACGTAAAACGAGACAATGCGTCCTCGCCTAGTCGTCCAGATGGATTTTCAAGCGAGCTGCTAGGCCGCCCGCCCACGGTTATTAGTTTTCCGTTTCGCGCACGGTCGATAGACCGTTCACGATTTTCCGGTACGCTAGCGATCTCTCTCCCCCTCCTTCTCTCTCTCTCTGTCTCTCTCTCCCTCTTACTCCCTCTCTTGCTCTTTCTGGCGCTCGTCTCTGTCTACTTATTGTTGGAAAATAACGGCGACGCACGGTCACTGGTTTTCTACAAGCATTAGAGTCAATGAGTGATTGCTGCGGGTTCGGGACCGTTCGAGGACTAATATCGGGGCGGTCGGCGTTCTGAAGGTACAGTCAATCTTGTTTATGCTGATTTTAGAGGTTCTTTTAAATGGGTAGTGATTTGTAAATAGGATGGACTGCTTGGAGACTATTGGTAGCGGATACTCTAAGAGTAAACCTCTTTTAACACTAAACGTACCGAACTGTAATAGTTACAGGTACATGTTGCCTTCTAGAAATGATAAGATTTAATTTATTTAGACTGCGCCGTTCTTATTATAATGTGTACTCTCTTCAAGAGATTTATTGATCCATTGCTCACGAGAGCACCTTTAAAATATCAATAATTGCTAAATAAAAAATCTAAAAACGGTAATTTGACCGGTGGTGGTACGTTTAGTGTTAATGTGATTTGGTACAAGAATACGGTAATGCTCGGTTAATGGATCGGCCTCAGAGATTCAGGATTTCTTAGAGATTTTGAAAGAGTGGTCTGTAAATAGAGGGGACAAAGATTCATGACTACTTGAACACTATTGATAGCTGATGCTCTAAGAGTAAAACTCTTTTAACGTGATTTGGTACAAAAATAAGGTAATGCTCGGTTAATAGGACGGACTCTAATTCAGGACTTCTTAGAGATTTTCAAAGAGTGGTCTGTAAATAGGGGGGACAAAGATTCATGACGGCTTGAAGACTATTGATAGCTGATGCTGTAAGAGTGCTTACTCTTTTAATGTGATCTGATATAAAAATACGGTAATACTTGGTTAATAGGCTTGTTCAGGATTTCTTCTTCTGATTCAGGAAGATTATTGATAGCTGATGCTCTAAGAGTAAACTAACTAAGAGTAAGAGTCTCTTTTAACGTGATTTGGTATAAAAATAAGGTATTGCTCGGTTAATAGGCGGGACTCAGATTCAGGACTTCTTAGAGATTTTGAAAGACAATATGAACAGGATCATCCCCACAGATTCCATAGACCTCTGTTTTTTCGAGGAGGTTTCGCCGGTCCGGTCGATAACCGGAGGCCACCTAATTGAGCGGACATCTCGCGCTCGGAACCTGTCCGTTGTAGAACGGCGTTCGGAGGCCGTTGAACATGGCGAAGGGCCCGGATCGAAGGGAAACGGTCGCCGAGGGGATGAAATACGATCGGCACGGCTGATTTACACGTTTTCGTCGAACACACGGGAGTGACGTCAGCTGGACGACGCGATCGATGTTATCGTTCCCGGTGATATCTCGGGGAAACCGTTGGGACCGTCGCTCATCGATCTGTTTTTCCATCGCGGCCGCTAAAGACGACACAAATACACTCTATTTATAACCATAAACAGTCGGACGTCACACTCTATGACGAACGCGCTGCGAGAACCTGGGGGAAAAAAAAATGATCGTGTCCGACCATAGCTGGGTAATTCTACTTTCAGAATGTCGCGCGTGGAATCGTCCCGTGCGAAACGACTTCTCCGAGAAACGATTTGCCGTTTACAGCCGGAGAAACAGTCTCTATTTCGGTTCAGAACTTGTCACAACATCGTTAAAACGTCTTTATACGGAGACCGTTCCGGTAGTCAGCCATCGCGTGATTATTAATATACTATTTTCTAAACGTTTTACACGACTGCACGAAGCTACTCATTGGCAATGACGAATAGACTGACCTTTGCACTTCTTCGATTAGAGTTAGCGGATAATTTTTAATTCTCTAGTGCACCGAGGTGAAATAAAACTACGAAAAATGAAATGAAATGAAATTGAAATATTTTTCAATTTTCTTTCGATTGTCATCCTTCGATGAATTTTCGTCTTTTTGGCGGGGCAAGGAGGGTGACAACAATTTCACCCAGAGTTAATTCCTGCATGAGCGCATAAAATCCGCAGTCCATCGAAATATTAATCTGAAAGCGCAGAGGAGACGCCGTTGTGGGGCGAGTTAAAAAATTTTCCGAACGAGGAATCCTCGTCTCACCGCCTCCGAAAAACCGGGAATTCGATCGGGACACTGTCGGGTAGCAGGCCGAGCGGAGAAGCGCCGATAAATTCACCCTCGAAGCCCGTTTCGCGAGGGGTGTATGGGGGTTTGTAGGTTACGAGAGGGTCGCGGGCTCGCAATCCACGCGAACATGGGGTTTTTAGACGCACAGGGGTTGCGAGCAGGGGGGAACACGTTCGAACGGCCGACCGAGAGAGAAAGAGAGTGGGAGAGGGAGCTAGAGGGTGAGGGCGAGAGAGAGAGAGAGAGAGAGAGAGAGAGAGAGAGACAGAGAGACAGAGAGAGAGGGAAGCCGAGAGAGGGTGAAATCTGGGTCGCCCTGCACCGCGTGCGCCTCGTAAACTCGGTCAAGTTTTCTGCACCTGCAGGTCGAACGCCGGCCCGTTCGTTCTCCAGCGTCTCCGTAGACGCGGCTTTTCTATTTGCGATATCCAGATGTCCCCTCTTCTGACATCCCCGGACGTTTTCCTTCTTATTTCCGTTCCCCGTGCCGGATGCTCTGGGGAAAACCCGTTCTCTAGAACGACGCCCTATGGATGTATCGGACGATTTCGATCGGTTTTACGAGGTATCGACCTGGCCCCCTTGTTGATTAACCCTTTTCGGAACGTCGGAGACAACGGAATGCAGGAATTTGTTGGTTCGATCCTTAAACCCATTCTTTACAATATATTTATTTCACATTAAAATGTACGCTATTTCGTCTCACGCAGGTGAGAACGCATCGATGAGAAACAACATCATTTTTGTTGCTTTAAAATTGATGTAAATTCATTAGGTTGCTAGTACATATGGCCTCGAAGGTCGTCGTCATGTATATGAATGAATTCGTCTTGACGTACGGCTTCATACGATATTAAAATGTATGCAGTATTGCACTTGAAGAACTGAAGATTGTCTCCGATTCTCGAGTAATGCTGGAGATATTACAAAACTGATAGAAATACACCGGCCCCATAAGTGTTTACCCACCCTCAACATTGTAGTCCACGGTTCTACGGTTCAGCTTCAATAACTTTGCTATTTCTCTGTTACTTTTTCCGATGCTATGATGGGACACTATTAGAGCGCGCGTTTCAATCGATAATTCTTTCCCCCTGACATTATTTGAAATTTTCGCAAAATTCTTTAGGCACGTGAAAATCAACTGTTTACTGTATGAAAGCTTAATGCAGTATGAAATTTGAGAAGACTAAGATACCTGTATTACCTGCGTTCATATTCCCTACTGACCGTTATAAAAATTTCAGAAAAATGGGTTTCTTTACCCGAACTCCAAAATTGTCGTTTTTCATAAAAAGCTGTAAACTCATTTACAGTACCTGATTGTGTATGTACAGAATATTTTGGATGTTTTTTATTAGCCTTATGATTAGGATTTAATGCTACAGACATTTTCATAACAATAAAATACCTATTATTTGAATAGTAACGAAATTTGAAGGTGGGTAAACACTTATGGCCGGTAGTGTACATCCAAACAGCTACACTGCACATTTTACACTTTTATAGACAATAGAATAGACATTAGACTTAGATTTTGATGATACATATTTTCGACTTTATAAAACGACTAAAAGAGAAGCTATATTCAACTCGGTTCTCTCTTTGATTTCGTACAATTGTACCATTTTTATTTTCCACGAACATCCGCAGTGCACATGATTCGGAGAAAGTTAGAAATCTCTGACCAGCATGTGCACGCGCGGGACTTGAAATTAATGTTGCCTAGGGATACAGTGGATGCAACGTTGCCTCGGATGTTATCTAGGATACAAAATTAGATACAGGACTAATATGGGGTAGTAACTTTTGAAATGTTCGTCAGAATTAGTGTGGCGCACAGAGGTCGTGCCTGAAGGGCTGATCAAACAGATTCGTGGAAGTATAGTCTGCTTTATAAATTCACAAAATAAGTTTGTTGGCAGTTCTGCGATATCGCTGAGATTCTTGGAACTGTCCAGAGAGAGAGTGCACTGACTCTCCATAAGGTCGCGATTCTGAGAAGGGACGTGTGTTTAAAGCATTTTCAAAATATGTATCTGGTTTATTGGAAGCTCCATGCACGACGCACCGGACCCTCTCTAATGTCGCAATTCTCGCAATCCTCTCTAAGATCACAGAGAAGAGAGTTCTACAAAAATTTAAGGGGAACATAATCTATTTATTTCATTTCAGAAATCCGGTTCATTCGAAATTCAGTGACGTCACCAAGTTTTCTAAACGCCTGTTCGATGCACCGAATGCTCCCTACGGTCGCAATTCTCGCAGTCCTCTCTAAGATCACAGAGAAGAGGGTTCTACGAAAATTTAAAGGGAACATAATCTATTTATTTCATTTAAGAAATCCGGTTCATTCGAAGTTTCGTGACGTCACCAAGTTCCTTAAACGCCTGTTCGATGCACCGAATGTTCCCTACGGTCGCAATTCTCGCAATCCTCTTTAAGATCACAGAGAAAAGGGTTCTACTAAAATTTAAACGGAGCATAATCTATTTATTTCATTTGCGAAATCCGGTTCATTCGAAGTTCCGTGACGTCACCAAGTTCCTTAAACGCCTGTTTGATGCACCGAATGTTCCCTACGGTCGCAATTCTCGCCATCCTCTCTAAGATCACAGAGAAGAGGGTTCTACGAGAATTTAAAGGGAACAGAATCTATTTATTTCATTTAAGAAATCCGGTTCATTAGAAATTTCGTGACGTCACCAAGTTCCTTAAACGCCTGTTCGATGCACCGAATGCTCCCTAAGGTCGCGATTCCGAGAAAGAACACAGTTTCACGAGAATTTGATGGGAGTATAATCGCAGGGAGAATGATGTATTTAGTGCATTTGCGAAATGAGTATCCGATTCGTTCGAAATTCCGTGAGATCACCGAGATTCCTGGGAACGATCCGGCGCACCGGATCTTCCGTAAGGTCACGATTCCGAGAAGAGACGGGTTTCTCGGAGAATTTAATGGGCTCGTTCTCCGATATCCAGCCTCGGGACGGCGATGTTGCGGGGGTGGACGCGTGGGCGGGCGCCGCGGACGATTACGATGCGTCACCGGCACCGGGATGCGTTACAACAATGCCGGAGATTTATTTCGAGGCCAGCGGCGACGTTTCGGCATCGTTGCGGCACATTTCTCCCGGTAAAAAGGCGTCAGCGATTCTAGAGCTGGCCGCGATTTCTTCTCTTTTTTTTCGGGGCGAATAGGAGCTAGCGTGCGTTGCGGGCCGCCTCGAGGATTCTCGGCTGAATCTGCTCCCGAAATTGATTAAAATCCGGCTTCTCCTAGTTTAAATAAAACATTTCTTCGTGTTTTGAAAGATTTATTTCATCTCGAATCACTTGAACGCAAATGAGTCGCTTCTTGACGATTTTCCTTAATTTTAAATTAAATCGCATACGATATGCGTTCAGTTTACCGTATCGCTTAGATTCTCCACAATTTTTCCGTCAAACTGTCGTTTTCAATAAAGCCCGCTTCGTGCTCGCTCGACGATACTCTTTCAGAGAGTATACTTCCACCTATATTCAATCTATATTTCCATCGTTTATATTTTATTTTTACACGTGCGTCTACCCCGCGGGCAAGAATTTACACTTCAGCCGTCCGACTGCAGAGCTGGGTCATCGATTAATTGACATCACTATTTTTAAAAGAAACTTATCGGGATATAAACTTTAAAATACCGGGACGCGCGCGCGGCTGGCGAAACAATCGTCCTCGAAATGAATTTCCAGCCTCGGTCTCGCCGAAATTGCGTGCAGTGTTTCGGGGTTTTCCTCAACCAATTACTCTAACCCAACGATGCATAACCCACCTCTCAAAATCTTCAAATTTGCATAGCGCGGCCGGAAAAGCTCCACAGGAATTGATACGGTACAAAACGAATTTGTTCATGAATCGGGAAGTATTGTTAAGAAGTCATATTACTACGCGTGTGAATTCGAAAGGAGCACACAAGGCTGAATTGTTTTATTCTACGAGAAGAAGTCGAAAAATAAATGTACGATTTTTGTAAAATACCCACAATTTTGGCAATTGTTTTCAAGGGATCCAGAGCATTTAATTTCTTCTTCTCATAAGCAGACATCGTTGGGCATTTATGGGCTCCAGAAATTTTCAGAAATTACTAGAAAAGGGTATTAAATTACTAGAATATAACATTCGAAGGAATTTACTACGATTTTTGCCACTGAGAATCAAATTTTATTTGACTCCACTTTCTTAACACTTTAACTGCCAAACTAGAATCCTCAAAAATTCCATAAAATCAAAGTAAGTTATTTAATGAAATAGAAATTGAAAAAATTCAATGTACGATGTTGAGTAGTCCTTCAACTTTCTTGCATTTGACAGATCCTAATCAAATTTGATACGATGAATATATTAACATGAAAATTCATTTTAAAATCTGGACATATTTGTTTGGACGGAATTATTATTCCGTTACCCACATATGGGTGAGATGGCAATAAACGTGTTAAGATACATCCACAAAAACTGAAAATTGCATAAAAGTCCGTAGTCTACTCGTAAATTGGACGATTTGTATTTTGCATAATCGATTTCTCCAACACGCGTTCGCTACTCGAAACGAGTTCTAAGAGAGAATTTTCTTTAAATCGAACAGGGAGTTATCGCCTCTCGAACGAATTCTAATTTGGCATTGTTTTTCCCGGCACACCTTGTACATCGGTCGGCTGAACTTGTCGCGCGACAGATTGGACTTCTTCGGCGGGTCTTTCACCTGCTTTCGATCCGATTTGCGGCGGGGCCGTGTAGTCACAGCTGCGGGATTAATTGCGATCGTTACTCGGGAGAGAACTCGTTCACGGACAAACGAGGAAATTACACGAGCCGGATGTCTACGTTCGATCGTCGCCGATACACATACATACCGGCAACCGGTGATGCTTCGCGGTTCTTTCGGTCGGATTGCTCGGATCTATCGCGGATTCGTACGGTGAATAAGTAAAGCGAAACGCTCGGGGGCGAACGACCCCTTTGTCGACCAGCTGGCAATACGATCGCCTTGCGACCAGCATTGTCCCTTGAAACCCACGTACGTTCTCGTCGGACATCCGCTGGTTTCCCTGCTTTTACCGAAAAAACTACGTTCTCTCCGCCAAAGAAAGCGAACTCTGCTGGCTGTTCAAACCGTTGCTTCTTCCGCTTGTACAAGGATCAACTTCGACGTTCCGCTTGTGAAAAAATTTGTGAACGTCGCCGACACAGAGGCGAAGATGCTCGCGGAGGTGTAATGTCGAATGACTTTTTGGTTCGGTTGTAAAAAAATGTCGAGGTTGCGTTAGAGGGTTGTGCCGGCTCGTTCATTTGGAACCGAGGAATTTTTAACGATCGAACGGACTGGTGGAAATTTAAGGAACGATTACTATGTTCAGAGGAGATTGCAAAGAACGTGTGCAAAATTTTTCAGGTTAAAAGGTGCACTATTTAATATGATACGGCGGCTTTTTCCATCCGACTTTTCGCTGCGTATAGCAATTTCAAATAAACGTGATAAAACGTTCTCTGTTTTTGCTATAAGAAGATCTTAATGTCAAGCAAGTACACTTTCTAGAGTTATGAGAAAGATAAGTGCATTTTTGGTCATTTATAGCAATTAACACGTTGACCGCCATGTCATCCAGACGTGGGTGACGGAATTATTTGTCCAGGTTTTAAAATGAATTTTTACGTTAATATATTCATTGTACCAAATTCGATTAGAATCCATAAAATTCAAGAAAGTTGGAGGACTACTCAATGTCACACATATAATTATTTTCAATTTTTATTTCATTAAATAACTTGCTTTGGTTTCATGGAATTTTTTAGGGTTCTGGTTTGGCACTCAAAGTGTTAAACATGGTTCGAGAAATGTACAGGAGAAACGTTTGCAAACGTTTAAACCATGCTTTGCAGATTGTGTGCAGACAAATTTCAGCTCGAAAGCCTCCACCGTTCGACGAAATACAATTTCTTGGAGGATCCCCTCCAGCGGGAATCCATTCTTTGATATTGGAACTGTTCCTCGGCGTTTTTCCTCGGCAACAATAGAAACTGAACGTACAAAACCGAACAAAGCAACTGGTAATAGGGACACTCTTCGATCGGCCGGGTATAAGTTATCGCCGCGCCGATAATAAGCCGAGTTCCGCGAATTCTGTCGGCTCGTTCGTTTCGATCGGTTGGGGGCGAAGAGTGAAACGTAGAGCTAGGCGATCGGGGGCACGCGTCGACGAGAAAAGATATTCAGGTGGTTTTTGGTACCTGTCGCTCATCGATCTACTCTAGGGGGGCCGGCCCTTGGGATTTCCCGAAAGTTTAATCGATGGCTAAACTCCTCCTCTCCGCTTCGCCCCTATTTTGCTCCCCTAGGTCTCCCTGTGAACGCTTCGCTCCTCTCCTCTTCACGACGCACGGCTCCTCTACGCTCGTGTCCGCGGGAATTCCAGCCGGAACACCGCACCGCGCCGGAAAAGAAATATAATGGAGCCACCGCGCCCGGAACAAAAGAGAGAAGAGCGCAGACATATTGATTTTATCGCGTTCGCGTGCACCCCCGATCATATCGTCCCGTTCACCGAGCAAGTCGTGCGTACCGGCGGAGCAAAACGATGCTCTTTCTCTGGCCAACGGCTCGAATAAAATCAGGAGAGAGTGTCGCCGATAGCCAGACATCCACCTCTTCCCGGAAGTGTTTGCTCTTGCTGCTGCTGCAGCGATCCAGCTATTATTTATCTTCCACCGTCGCGTCCCGGACATGTTTTCTCGATCGAGGAAGACACGAGCAATAATTCTGAAATGAGAATTCTCGTTTTCTTCGTTTACGAGATAAATCAATTACTCATACGCCGCGGTGCTTTGTGCGAGGTAAAAATTTTCTGCGGCAATCGCGAAGTACTAGAATCGAATAAAAATATGTTTCCTCGCTTGATAATCAGTATTTCTTGATGAAATATGCAATCTGAAATAGGTCGTTTCGTATGCAGGAAATTTTTTATTCCGCACAAAGATCCGCGGTCGAGCGGCCAATTACTCGAGTCGTCGTGAACGCGGTATATCAATTCCCCGCAAATGAGCCTTTACAATCTCGACAATGGGGAACAAGAAAATTTGCAGCCCGCCGGAATAATGGATGCTGAAGTTCCCGGGTGTTAATTGTACAGCCCCGATTCGAGTGTGTTTCGCAAAGTTCGATGCCGGTTTGCGGATGCTTATGGCTGTCGGTGTGCTCGCTGCCGCGCGTATCGGTGTCGATTAGAAATCGTCGGAGCCGAAGTTGCCGGGCCGTATTAATGCCAGGTCACGTGTACCTCGCTCTCGGATCGAGATTCGAGCAGCTGGGAATCTTTATTCCCGAGTAGAATGGCAGAAGTCGGACCCGGAACGATCTCGCCTGCGCCCGAGCGATAAACGGAACGGTCGTGTGCAGCGAAGTCGCTTATCTTCACCGAAAGACGTCCAAGAGACGTCCGAGACGTCCCCCCACCCTCCGTCGTCCTCGCGAACTCGTTTATTCGCAGCGCATTAGCACAATTATCCGCGCGAAGATGCTCGGGAGATTAATCTCTTAGAATCATGCGAATCGATCGTCCCTCGGCTGTTTCCGACCGAAATCGGAACGGACTTCGGACATATCTATGCGTAATTAATTGCATCCGCTCGTCCCGCGGACATCGGAGAGAGTCCGACCCTCCGAATGATTTTTTAACGCGACGCGACCGTCCAATCGGAAGTCGGCCGCCGACTCCCGGCAAAATTATAATAATTTATTCAACGGTACCGGAACTGGAATGCGGGGGCTCATCCACGCGATTACATTGCTCGATTCTCTTAGCTCGGATTTCTGATTCATTTAGGAAATCTCGTTTAACAATTCCTCGGCCGGATTGTGGAAAATGCCGCAAGCCAGACACATTTCATAAGAAAAGTGACACGAGTCGGGTAAAGGAAATTTTACAGAAGTCATTTGAAAATTACCTACAATTGGCCAATCTTTCTAAATTGCATATAACCAACTTAGAAATGTAAAATAGTTTGTTATTATTTCGATAATGTCCGATTTTTAAAATCGAAATGTTGTACAAATACTATTATACCCTGAAGACTTTTTGATTCACCACTTTAAGGTCAATAAAAGTGTCGGGTATTCTTTTTATACGAGTAGTGAAACAAACGTATCAAGAAACTTGTATTTCGTTGTCAGAGTATGTTGACCGCTAGAGTACGGATCACTGTGCAAAATTGAAATGATCTTCATCAATTGCAAGAACCAGAGGATCAATTAAAATGTATTTTTCAATCATTTTAATTGTTATCGTAAGGTGTCTGACTAGGTGTTTTCGGCCTAAATACTGTGTTCTTCGATGATTGAACGATCTACCCTGTATCACGAGTCCTCAGCAATAATCACGTTCGATGTCCTACGAGAAGCTACATCAGGCATCGTTCCTGAAGGGTTGAACAAGGCAGCATAGCTGCCCTTACCACGCGGTGCTCGATAATAGCTCGTGTGTCCAACGAGCATAATCTTTATCGCGAGCGTGTGTCGCGTTATTGCAGCAGAAGTAGAGAGTTTCGACGAATTGGCTAGGTGTCTGGATATACAGGGTGTTTGGTAACTGGTGGTACAAGCGAAAAGGGGGTGATTCTACATGAAAGAATAAGTCGAAAATATAGAATAAACATTTTTCGTTTGAAGCTTTGTTTTCGAGAAAATCGACTTTGAAGATCTGTCAGGTTTGTGTGCTTCAGTATATGCAAGAAGTAGATTTGGTGGGTCATGATCAGACGCGTCAGACAATTCCTATCGAATAGCATGCTGCATTTCAAACTCGATTTTCTCGATAACGAAACTTCCGATGAAAAAATTTTATTCTATATTTTCGACTTATTCTTTCATGTAGAATCACCCCCTTTTCGCTTGTACCACCAGTTACCAAACACCCTGTATTTCTGGGCGGGAGTGTACAGGGGCGGGTGGATGAAGAAGGCCCGCGAGAAGGAACGAACGGTACGATGGGAGACGGGGGCAGTGGTCGAGGGGGTGACGGAGGGTGCAGCGTTCTGGGTTTCTGGGTTCGCCCCGCGACGAACTTCGGAAAGGCTGGTGTGCGCGACGAATGTGGAACAGTAGGTCAGCGCACTCCGTGACCCCCGCCGCCTACCCCTCTTCGGTGCATACACCCTGACGCGATACGTACGACCCTCCGAACAACCTCCCTTTCCCTCCCTACGCCCCCGATAACCAACCCCCCCTTGGCCGACTGTGTTCTCCCACTCTGTTTCCCTCCGCTTCCTTCTCTCTCTCTCTCTCTCTCTCTCTCTCTCTCTCTCTCTCTCTCTCTTTCTCTCACTCCCTTTCTGCCCGTTCGTTCTCGGTATCCCGGCTCCGTTTCAACCCTAACCCCCACCCCTTCCTCGTCATCCCTCCGTCAACCCCCTCTCACTCCCTCTTTCTCTTTCTCGCTCCGTTTGGGATCACCACTGGTTCCGGTTCCTTCCAACACGTAGCCGATTGCGTTAACTTACGCTACGCTACTACGCGAGAGAGTGCATCATCGGCGTCAACAGGCTCGACGATTAGGCCGATTCCGAGCCGGTGCACCTGCACTCTGGCGAATGGGGCCGTCTTCGGGGTAGCTTCGCGATTTTTAGGCGCTTCAACCCTTCCGGGACGACGAAGGTTCGTCAGGTTGTGCTTTTCCGCATGGTCGATGTTTTGCACAACCCCTGGCAAAAATAATTCGACCATGTTCAAAAATCGCTAGATTTCTTTTTTAAATTATCAATCGAACCAACCGGGTGGGTGCAGTTTGAAAGAGGACAAAGAATTTAAGATTACGATGCATTATTTCTAACAATAAGAAAAACGGTCTCAATTTTTTATAATTGATGCAGAGAAGATTTCTAGGATAAACGGATAGGCAGTTCGGATGCTTGCTTCCTCAGCTTGTAACACGCTCAATTTTGACATTACGGTTGTTAAAAAAATTGTGAATGATAGATGAAAGATAGCTAAAGGAGCGCGCGGAGGTCCCATGTTGGAAGATTTCGTGGTTCCGTTGTAAAAAAATATAGTTCCGACAATTTATTCCTTCTTTGTTTGGAGGTTTCTATTTCTTCCCCCTCCGTCTGAAGGTTTCTATTTCTCCCCCCCCCCTCTATCGTCTCGTGGATTTGAAGTTGAAGCGTTTATACCGCGTAATCGCGCCGAACGGCACGGCGCAGCCATCCAGGCGCATAGCATTGTATCGCAGAGCATCGCATCGCAGCGTGACGATACGGCTTACACCATTCTTCTTTTTCACTCTATTTGCGTGCAGAGCGACCCTGCGACCGAAACATTGTTCAACCAACGGAGGTCTCGGTTTTTAGGGGCGAGCAGACTGAGTCTGTTAACCCCTTGCCCTACAATACCGTGTCAGACTCGCCAGAAAGATTTCAAACATGCCCGAAAACACGGAACCACTCTTCTGTCGCCAGCGTGTAATCGATAGACTGCGGATTTTTATCCGAAATAAAAATTGTCGTAAGAAATGGACACAATTTTTCATCGATAATTCGAACGCGTCAAAAATAATGTATCCTTAAATGAGCAAACGTGGCAAACATTTTAAATATCGGAGGTGATTCTAACATAATGAACAGGAGAAATGAAAGGACTGTATTTTGATGGATCGTCCACGACGATCTACCAAAGTGAAAAGTTGTAAACTCAGCTTAACGAAGAAGCTGCTAACCTCGAGGAAATGCATTCTAACTATACGACTCGTTGAAACGAGAAACGCTGACTGCTCTAACAACCTCACTGCAAATTTTTACATTTTCTTACCGAAGCACTTGACTGACACTCTAAAGTTCGCCTCTGAAAGTAAACCAAACTTTACCGAGGCTTGCAATTCTTGCAAACATGGAGCTCGCACAGAGCATAGATATGGACTCTTCATGGAATAATAAAAATGTTCTGCACCAATTACAAGGCGCTGGGACCAAATATA
Source organism: Seladonia tumulorum (assembly GCA_913789895.3). Classification (NCBI taxonomy): domain Eukaryota; kingdom Metazoa; phylum Arthropoda; class Insecta; order Hymenoptera; family Halictidae; genus Seladonia; species Seladonia tumulorum. The sequence continues at coordinate 9,174,812 of OU565277.1, read as the reverse complement.
AATTAGTTTTAATAATATGCGACGGGGAAGCTTTTTTCTCTGGGTCATATATCCCGATATTTCAAGGTCATCGTCGTTTTTTATTAATGGAAAGACAAATTCAACTATAATAAGTTGACTTTCGAATGACTTTCGAAGGGGTTATTCTTCAAAAAGCATAACTTAACGTAGGAAGACGTAAATTCCTTTTATCTCTCGAGAGTTTTATGTTTCGCCTACTAATTTTTTATCAATTTGAACTTTCCAATTCCACCTCGGTCGCCTAAATTGGCCGTCAGGATTGTTTTCGAATGACGACTGGACGCGTTCGTAGTTCGAACCAGCTGAGTCCTCCATCTTTATTATTCTGGCGAATGATTCCCAGTGGATGAGACAGCTCGCGATGAGTACTCCGGACAGCAGCTCGGCTCGGACGTCATCTATCAATTTCGATAGGGTAATTAACTGTGTTTGCCGGCTGCGTCGGATCGGGATCGTTGCACCGTTGCATCCAGGCGTTCGATCCAGGTAGCTTGAATGGGCGAGAATCGTTGGTCGAACGACGGGAAATTCGAGCGGACGAGAGATCTGTGGATGATGGATGAGAGGAGGAGCCACGAGGAGGACGAGGAGGACGAGGAGCTGGTGGGAGAGAGGAGGAGGCTTTTCTATAAATTATGAGACAGCGTAGGCGATCGGGACGGGGTGCCAAGGAACGTTCGTGCACCCCCGAAACCTGCTAAACCAACCCTCTCTCTTTCGGCCAACGTCGCGGCGCGCATGCTTCGGTTCGACCAACACAACGAACTCGACGGCAGCTCGCTTACATTCACAAGTTCTTACGCACACCACGATCGGCCGGGCAGCGTCGCGACGCCTCGCGAACGACGCCGACGGCCGTCAGCGCGCTCTATCCGCTCGAACCAATTTCGAAAATGCGAGCGCACGCCGAGCTAATTCCGAATCGCGGCCACCATGGTCGACGAGACGTTGTTGCTCTTGCACGAACTGTTGCGGAGCTGGTCTCGATTTATTATGGACAAAGCTTTCCTGCAACTCTCGGACTGCGGATTTTTAACGAAAATAAAAATTCTCTGCATCGATTTCAACACATTGAAAAGACTTTACGTCGTCTTAATTATTAAATATTTTGGGTAGACATTTAGGCTGGACGTTCCGGATAGAAATTTCGGGTCTTCGTATAGCGAGTGAATCTGTTTCGGGTAGTCACAGGTGGAAAATTTTGGGTGCACAATTTGCCCGAGCATTTCGCGCAGCCGTTCCAGATAAACATTACCGGAGAGATGGTTGCTCGCGAGCGTTTCGGTTTCCCGTTTCGAATCGCAACGGTCGAAGGAGGTCGCGGCGGCAACAACAGGCCCCGGCGGCTAATAGCTGCGGTACACGTTGCTCGCAGAGCTATAAGCAAGAAGTAGTTTACAAACTATCCCGGTCGGCGGAACCGCGGCCCTGATCACAGCACCGCCAGAAAAACCGTTGTCAGTCGAAACCGTGCCTCGGAGAAGACCATCGCGCAACCGAGAACGCATCGTACACCGGATTCGGGAACCTCGATCATCGATCAAATCAACCTGTCCGAGCGTGTGTCATTGTTCGAAATTTCGCGGGAGCCGCGAGGTGAGTACAGTCGAGGGTGTCTGTCCTGTCGGATACGCTCCTGACGCCCCCACTCTATTCCCAAACGCAACAGAGAGAGAAAGACCGAGTACATAGTGTCGAGGCGGGTCGGTTGGAGCGAGAGGTAATAATCGCGGGGGTTGGAGAGGGTTTTCAAACGTGCGGTAGAGAGCGAGCGAGAGAGAGAGAGAGAAAGAGAGAGATATAGTTTCCGCAGGCGGAAAGTCGCGGAATCCCACAGCGGACGAGGAGAGGAGCTCGCGAGCCCAGGGCACGGGGGCGGTAAACGTAGAAAAAGCTTCGAAGCGAGAGAGCGAACCAGGGGAATCACCGAGAGGGACGGAGATGCTCGAGAGGGATGGTTCAGGCGGGATGGGGGGAGGGTTAGTGTGGAAAAGAGAGGGTGAAACGCGAGGGGATCGAAACGCGACCGAGAGCGAAGAGAGCATCGTTCTTCATCGTAGGAGGAAACGAGACGGCTATAGAGAGGGTCGCACGAGAAAGATGGCGCTTTTCGTGTGCAGGAGGGGTTGGGAAATCAGGCGGACAGAAGAGAGGGCGCTCTCCTCTCTGTCCTCGGAGAGGGAGGGCCCGTGTGTAGGTGGTGGTGGAAGAGCGAGAGAGCGTAGTCGAGCGACCGTCCCGCTGTGGCCACGAGCTCCGACGCTCGGGGAACGTAGGTAGTGCGTGAACTTCCGGCCGAGTGAAACGGACAAGAGAGACGAACGTAACGAAACGAAACGAAACGCGAACCGAAAGAAAAACCGAAACACGAACGCGCGAGAAAAAAAACGGTGTTACAAAAGCGAGTTGAAGAGAGAGAGAGAGAAAGTAAGTGTGACCGAGAGAGAGCAGCGACAAGCAAAGTCGACTGGTAGAACCGAGCGACACCAGAACCAGGTTCGAGTCGATTTCCAGGAATAGGAAGTAACCTCGAACTACCAGAGACGGCGGCGGCTGGTTCATTTTCTCGGGTGGCAGAAAACTCGACGGGGTCGCGCGGATGTGGCCGCGAACATGAACGGGCGCAACGCGGACGTGGTGAACGTGGACGTGGACGCGGACGTGGACGCGGACGCGGAGGTGAACGGTGCTAAGAGTGGTTTCGACCGCGAGCATCATCTTCGTCAGCTAGAAGATCAACGGGAATCGTAATCGTGTCCAGTGTAGGGTACAAGAGTTGAGAGAGAGAGAGAGGAGAGGAGAGGGGTGGGGGAAAAGGAAAGAGAGTTTGTGCGCGGTGAAAAACAGCGAGTGTGACAAAAGGATACAAAAAAGAGGGTAGAGAAAAGGGAAGAAGGGTCGAAAAAGGGTCTTGCGGTATAGTGGTGCGCGCGCGGTGGTCGCTCGCTCGAGATCGCCCTCGGAGACGCTGAGGGACGCGAGTGCGTTTGTTATGCGACCGTGGTACGGTGGCGGTTGACGGGGCTGGTGGTGGTGACGAAAAAGAAGCACCAGCAGCAGTCGAAGAGGAAGAAGAAGAGGAAGAAAAGGAGAAGCGACGGACGTCGAGGAGGACGTGGACAAGAACGAGAAGGCGGAGGAGGAGCTGGACGAGCCAGAGGAGGAAGGAGACGAGGAGGAGGCGGAGGCGGCGGTGGTGGTGGTGGCCGAGGAGGCGGAGGAGGTGGATACGGTGGAAGAGGAACAGGTGCGGGCTCCGCGGGTGCGGGTGCGGGTACGGCGGGTGCGTGTGCAGCAGCAGCAGCACCGCCAACATCAGCAGCAGCAGCAGCAGCAGCAGCAGCGGCAGCAGAGGCAGCAGCAGCAGGACCAGAGGAGAAGAAGGAATCATCCTTGCCGCGAGAGGGTACGCGGAGGAGACGCAGAAGAGTGCGTTCTGGTGTGTTGCTGCCGCAGGGGTGGAGGGGAGGACGAGACGAGGAGGAGGAGAAGGAAGAACGAGGTGGTGGTGGAGGAGGAGTTGGAACGGGTAGAGGAGGAGGAGGTTGTGAACGTGCTTGCGGAGGAGGAGGAGGAGGAGGGGGGAGCAAGCTTGAACGGGTGGAGGAGAGGCGACCACGTCGACAACGAGGAGGAAGAAGGAGAGGAAGAGAGGTGCCGGACGAAGACGAGGAAGAAGAAAAGGAAGGCAGTGGCCGCCGGTTGTTGTGCGTCGCGCGCTGCTCGATTGTTGTCCCGTCGCCGAGATCGAGGGAGTTTAGAGTTTAGGGGAGAGGAAGAGGCACACAGACATACACCGCAACACACACAAGACAGATCAGCGAATACAAACAGAGAGACACACACGGAAAAGGCGAACCACATACGAAAAAAGTTATTACACATCGTTCGTCCCAACCACCCACCCACCCCGTCCCGCCCCCTCTATCTCTCTTCTTTTTCTCTTCTTTTATCACGGTATCCGTGTCTACTCTCTCTCTCTCTCTCTCTCTGCTCGCTCTCTGTCGTCTGTTTCTCTCTATCTGTGTCTCTATCTCTCTCTCTCGCTCTTTCTCTCTCTTTCTCTCTCTCTCTTCTCTCCCTCTCCCTCCGGTACACCTCGGGTTGTATCTCGCGCTCTGTCTCCCCCCTCTCTCTCTCTCTCACTCACTATACGGAAAGGATCGCTCTTTACCGGGGATTCTCGTGGTAGCGTGAGTGCGTGCTGCTGCTAGTGGCGTGTCCTATAGCGTGCGAGAGCGTGCCGCGTGTGGCCCTGGTGGCTGGCTGCGTGCGCGAGTAGAGGAGCGTCCAAGAGTAGGAGCTGGAGGAGGAGGAGGAGAAGGAAGAGGAGGAGGAGGAGAAGAAGAAACGAGCGAGTAAACCAGTAAACGGGTGAACGAGTAAACGGAGTAAACGAACGAGTCGAACGAGTCGAACAACACACATACACACACAGAGAGAGAGGGAGAGAGAGATAGCACGGGTACGCGTGCACCCGCCTGGATCTAATTCGGCCACGAGGAAACACGAGGCAGAAGGGAGAACCGTGACTCCGTGTGTCGCGGATATACCATACATACATACATAACGCATAAACGTCGGAGAGGAGAGAGAGAGAGAGGAGCCGCTTTCTCTGCCATCGTGTGTTCTGCTGTACTACCTGCTCGCCGGAGAAGGCGGAGAGGAAGAGGGTGATATATGAGGTGAATAAAGCGTCTGTCTGCCCATCGGAGTTCGTTGTTATTTCGTCGTCGTCGTCGTCGTCGAAGTGACGAGAGGATAGAGAGAGAAGCTCGCGCGTGCGAGAGAGTGTACCCGGGTACAAGAAACGGCCGTTAATCTCTCTCTGTCGGCGGCAGTGCGCGACCGTTTTCGTGCACCGTTTCGTCGAGTGTTTGGTGGTGGTTTGTCTTAAAGTGGTGCCTGAGCACGAAGAGGGAATCGTCGCCAGCAGGGCAGAGGCTCGAACGCATGTAGGAACATGGCCGCAACCAGCCCCTGCCTCCCTCTAGAGGTGAGTCCAGCGAAACCAACCGAGGCGAACCACGATTCCCTTTACGATCGCGATTAAATCTCGCCGGAATCGTTCGCGGCCACTCGTTCTCTCCATCCGATCTCACCTTCGTCCACCAACCACCTTGCTCCTCGAAAATTCTCGATCATCCGCATCCTCGCACACGGTTCCCTAACCTCGGAGGTTGGTCAGGCTGCGCTCTCCGCGCTTCTGTCGTCGACTCCCGGTTCCCTGACCGTTTCACAGACATCGTGCGGCTACGAATTCGATGCGAAACAGTCGAACCTCGAAATTTTTGTGCATCCCGGCGACTCGTGTCGCCCCGACCTCGATTCCACGTTTCGCTCAAAGTGCTGGGCGCCTCTACGAAATGGTTCTACTCCCGTTGCTCTCGCGAAATTGATCTGGAAATTCTGAATCGTTTCAATGTACAGGGAACCACTCGCACTAGAGAGACTTTCTTTCTCTCTCTCTCTCTCTCGCTCTTTCTCTCTCTCTCTCTGTCTCTCTCTCTCTGCCTCGCTAGCTTTGTCCGAGCTTTCCGCCGCTGCTCGCTACCTTTTCCGATTTGACCCCTTTACCTCGTTCTGCCCGGTAACGACCGGCCGTGTAGGATTCTCCTATTCCCTCTCTGTCCAGCGGCGTCGCGAGTGCACCGGCTCCTGGGACGGTCGTTTCTCCAGACAGAGGTTAAAGCTTCGCCGATCCTGCACCGGTTTGCCCATCGGACCCGCCGCGAATCGAAATAGTCGTGCAGACCAACAAGTTCTTTGCACATAACGCCCTGCACGAGGGACGATTAGTTTAGTTCGGGAATATTAGCACGCGAAATGTCCGATTTCAGAATGTACCGTGAAGCGTTTTCAATCAAGACGTACTATCGCGATCTACTTAATTATTACGTCATGTTCGAGCGCATTAAACTCGATTAAGCTGTACAAGTCTGACGAGGGTAAAAAACGAAAGCAATCTAGAAAATTTCGAATTCCGGTGGCATTTTCTGCATTGCTTCAATACTCTTCGTCAGTGTCTGAACGTGTTGATTGTTGTTAGCAAAACGAAGCAGCGAATATACCTCGTTTACGCCGCATTTAACTCAGCGATTGAATCGCATCACACGTGCGACCGTCCTGCACGTGGCTTCACCATGTCTTTCCGACGATGGTCATCTTTAACACGTCCGAGAATCTATCTATCGACAATATTCTATTAAACGCATCCTCCCGAAAAATATGAAAAATCATACCGTCACAGAAAATTATTTTTAACTTTATTATACGACCATCAAATAACGGAAAGAAATGTTCAATCGTAGAACAGGTGGCGTGAACGTTGACAGATTGCGGATTTCATGGACTCGGGATAAAAATATACAAAAGGGAAAATATTTATTTAAGAAAATGAATTATAATGTAAAGTAAAATAATTAGTAATTTATTTTTTTAAACAGATGAATCTCTATGCGGTCCCCGTACCTGGTAAATCAATTTAAGGCAGTTCTGCATAAAAATTCGTAGTCTGGCTATGGATAAATTGCGAATAACAAACATTTATCTTTCCAAAAACGATAAACAAAATGGGGCCCGCACGAGGGTTAATGTTTTTGAGCTGGCACCGTCTTGTCCGACCGGCAATGCTTGCTGTCCCCGTTTGCCACGGTCTCGTTATCAGGCCGTCGTCGTTTCTGTATCACTCTGTATCACTCTGTATCACTCTGTATCGCGTTCTGTCTCGCCCTTGTTCGCGCGAGTTAAAGGAAACGCTGCGATCGTCCCCCAGGGGGATGCATAAAAGTTGTACAGCGTGCGGAGCCTTTGGAGCGACGAAACCGCGATTCGTCACGCTGCTTTGTGCTTGGTTGCCCCCCGTTCCCCCTTACCACCCCATCTCATTCGCCACTGCCTCGTTGAAAAGTTGTCAAAGGGGTAGAGAGCGCATTTCTACCGCGCCGGAAAGCCTCTGCCCGCGATTTAATCGCAACGATTCGATCCTAATGGGATCGGTCGATTTTCCGAATTTTCACGTATTTTCCTCGTTTTCTTTCCCCGTTTTGAGCTGAGAAAATCGGGGCCAGAAAAATAATGGGAGTAGAAAACATCTTTCTTTCGAAAAATCGACGTGTAGGATTAACTACCTTAATTTATAAAAATACCGAGAATGTGTAACTATCCAAATTTTTCGCAATTTTTTTTTAATAATACGCATCCAATGAAATCTAACAATTCCCTGTGGATCTGTACAATCCCAATATAATCGTAAATCGAAAGAACGTACAGTTTTGACGCTTTCTGTCGAGGGAAAAAAATTCCATTTTGTTTTTCGTAAAACAAAAATTTGTACGAGGATCCGCAGTTCGGTTATCGCAAATAATCGGAAGCGTGGCAGGCATCGGGAACGGGTCAAAATGACCCGGCGTGCGCTGTACGCGTCGCTGCTCGACCGTCCATAGCCCGGGGATTGAAATAATTAGATAAAAAGTGGGTTAAAGTTTTTATCGAGTTAGCCGGGTCGTTATCGAGCCGCAGAGGCAGCGTGCTTAAACAGCGAACAGTTTCGCGGTGTCCGACTCTCACGTGCCCCATAAATAATCGCGATGCACCTACCGCGTTCTCGTGTACGCTATATCGACGCGGAAAATAAATGCTCAAACATTTCGAAATTAGAAAGGAATTTATGCCGTTCGCTCGTACGTGCTAGTGTAGCAATTTTTTAACTCCGGTATCGTAGAAATTAAAGGGTTGTTACTGAGGTAATTACCTCCTCTGTAGTTTATCTTCCTAATGTTTATTTGAGTAGTCCGAACAGGTGATAATCACATAGTGATACAGTAATGGGGATGTTTTCAGACATGATCCAATGTATTTTCTTCTCTTGCGTTGTTGAATCGTTGAATCTTACGTTGAGTGAAGTTTGTCTTGGTGCATTGCATTATAATTCCGAAACGAAGACATTTCTCTTAATCTACGAACATTTTCATTATCTTTTTTACACTTTGCAAATCACATTGAACCTTCTTTCTCGCTCTACAATTTAATTTTAGCAATTTACAGGATACAGACGGATTTAATAATATGAAAACTGTTTTGAATAATACGGCTATTTTTACCGGCGTCTCAGAGTCACCATTCGAGCGCAAAGTTCTTTTGTCCTCCGTAACGTATCATCTTTGAACTAACGACTTGATTTATCGAGGATTTCATTGTGTTTTGCGCCTTTAATAGTTAAAAGTGCGATAATAAAAGGTTACGCAATGGAAGTCGATAATACTCATCGTGCCAGCTATTCAGAGGACGGTTAAGTAGAATAGCCCACGATGCAAATTGAGTGTCAGACAAATATACTTGCATTTCTATCTTGTCTAGATGAGAACAATCGCTGTTGCACAATAACAAAATCCGGTTAATATTCGATTGACCCTCCAATCGTTTTTGATCCTTCATACTTCCATGGTTAAATATTAATTAACAGAATTATGAGTGGAGCCTCACCCCGATCCCAATAGTTCGCTCAAGGGTTAAAGAAACGAAACGCGAATGAGGCCGGCGCAGAGTCGGTCGCGGCGAGCGTTGCAGGGAATTAGTGCATCCCGGTGCATCTCGAGAACGGTCGGGCGCAGTGGAAAAGGTCCGCGCGCGGTCAGACGGCGTTCGCGGAAGGACGCAGCGGGTTTTCGGGCGCGCGATAAAGCGCAGCTAATTGTATTTCGCGCGCGGACTCCGGTTTCGCGCGGCCGAGTTCTCGGTCGGCTCGCTCAAGATTAATTAAGAGTGCCGGGCCGCGACGGCGTTAATTTCGACGACGTAATTTTTCTCGGCTGGCCGGCCGCTCGTAAATATCGCGCAAAGGGCATCTTCGCTTCCCGAGCCCTCGGCACTAATTCGCCCCGCGACGCGGAGGGGAGAATCGGAAATTTATTTTATACCGGCGGAATTTATCGTTTTCATTAAATCGCCAGCACGTTGGACCGTCGCGACGCCACGCGACGCGACACCTCTTCCGTTTTTCAGCTTCGACCCGATTTTTTTTTCTTTCCGTTGCACAAGCTCGTTCCGCGCCGGAACCTCTCGCGCACCCTCGAAAATAAAGGTCGCCGACCCGAATCGAATCGAATCGGATCGAACCGAACCGAACCGAACCGGAGCGGAGCGAGCCGTCTATTATCCGAAATTGCTCTCGACGTCGTTTCCTCCGGCTTTTAAATCGGCGTCCCATCTCGCGCCGAACATAAAGCCCCCTTGCCTGCTCGATCGCATCGGCGAGAATATTTAATGCTCGACGCATCTAATCGGCTCGGAACGATCTGTAATTTGTCGGAGTGTCGGCAAACTCTGGGTCTCGATGCGAGATCCAAATTTATTCGGGAAATTTCGGGATACAGGAAGCGAATGACGATTTCTTTTTCCAGTGATCTAAATAAGCTCGGAAGAATGTTACTTTGTTCCTAAATTCCTTTAAAATTTCGACTGTTTTATATTTCACACCCTATGCAGTTGCTAATTATTAACCTGCTAAATTTTCCAGGCCCCAAATCTCGAGACACCCTAAAGTTCGATGGTCCCTACATTTCCAGGGACCCCAAATCTTGAGAGATCCTAAACCTCAAAGTAGTACAATTCTTGATCCTAAATTTCGATGATCCCTACATTTCCAGGGATCCCAAATCTTGAGAGATCCTAAACCTCGAAGCAGTACAATTCTTGATCCTAAATTTCTATGGTCTCTAAATTACCAGTGATCCCAAATTTCGAGGGACTTCAAATCTTGTGAAATCCTAAATTTCAGTGGCCCCAAAATTTTCCAAGACCCCAAGTCTCGAGAGGCCCTAAATTTCGATGATCCCTACATTTCCAGGGACCCCAAATCTTCGATGGCCTCTAAATTACCAGTGCTTCCAATTTTCGATGGACTCCAAATCTTCGGGGGACGCTAAAATTCACGAGGCCCTAAATTTCAACGAGTAAGGGAGTACGATTGTTCTACCAGGTTCTCGTTGGGGACGTAGAAACATTTTTTGCAGCCTGTTCTCGTCGAGGCCGGGGGTGTGTTGCGTAAGGCGGCCCGGTGTCTCACGGTTCGTCGACGACCGAGGATCGCGGGAAAGGAGGTCGACGATCCTAGTTACGAGTGTCCTCGCGAACACGTTAATTTATTAGAGATCCGTGGGGCTGGTTTGTCACGTAAAAGCCGGCGGTGTTACGTAACTGCCAATTAAATAATGGCTCTGAGCGTGCCGGCCGGTCGTTTCGTCGTTCGCTCGGCTAATCGCGTTCCGCGTGTATCAAGTCTCGACCCGATCGATCGGACCCGTTACCCGTTACCCGAGGGGCTGCCGGATTGATCGTTGCACAGGAACGAGCTGCGAATCGCGATCACGATCAAGATCTATTCTGTTCGTCGAACGAATGTGGAGCAATTTTTCTTTGGAACCGTATCGTTTGCTTTTACGTGTAAGCCCTTTAGTCGATTTTCAAAGATAATCGCCGGCATTAATCTGTAATAGAAATTTATTAGCCTAATGGAGGGAACAAAAATGAAATAGAAGAGGATGGTTGTCTTTGTGACGAAATTTTGGGCCCTTCGAAATTTAAGGTATTCCAAGATTTGGAGTCCCTTAAAGTTTTGGTACCATCGAAATTTAAGATCTCTGGAAATTTTGGATACCGTAGAAATTTAGGATCTCTCGAAATTTTTGGTCCCTCAAGATTTAGGACCCCTCGAAATCCAGGGTTCCTCGAAATTTTGGGGCATCTCGAAATTTGTAGTCCCTCGAAATTTAGGAAAATAGAGAGTTTCGTCTGGATGTTTGTTCTTCTTCATTGATAAAGGAGAACGACATCGAATAATTATTTTCATGGGTTTCGGTATGGTAAATAAGCTAGTCGATGGAGTATGAATCTTTTTGTAAATCGGAGTAGTGTGCGGCGCGGCACGTGACAGACGCGAGGCTTCGATTCGGCCAGCAGTTGGCAGAACTGATTCTGATTCTGACGCCCGTGGGGTAGAACGGGGAGAACGATGACGCTGGTGGAATCGTGGCCGAACGGGGTGGCAAACGGGTCGAGGGGGTGGGAAGAGGGTCGGTCGAACGGCCGAGGAGGAGCCGAAAGGGCGGCATGAATGAACGATCAATAGATATATAGTTTGCTTGCTTGCTGCCTTGCTTGGCTTGCTTGGTTGCTTGCGGCCAGGTGCCCACCACCTCTGGATTTTCGGGGGTGCCGAGGCTTTTCCACCCCCCACCCCGAAACCGTCTCAACGACCCACTCTTCTACCCCCGTTTGTTTTCCTCGCCTTCTCTATTCTCGTCCGCAACGTAATGAGTTTAATGTGAAAATGGTGCAAGTAAGTAAATAATTGGATAACGAGAACTTTAATTAAATAGAAATTCTTCAAAATAGAATAATACGGGAAGTTACGTTGCAATTATTTTATCTAGTGGGATTAAACCCTTACGGTGTTGAACTAAACAGATAAATATTGACTTGCACCACTTTTGCATTAAATGGCGCAAATGTACCCTTGTGCCATTAACAAAAATTATCACTTGACTCTATATCACAGCTAACTATATTACTGCTAACAATTTCTTTTCATTTATTCGCACGGTACAGCCTTCATTTTCATTTATGCGCAGATCATTGACTAAGGGTGGTTTCTATTTAATCACGTGTGTTTGCAGCTGGTCACAATCGAATTGTTAAAATTGCAATATATTCATGTTTAAAATTGAACATATTTCTGTTATATTCACAGCAATACTCTGGCAGTTTGATCGTTGCTTTTGGTAAATTTAATCTTCTTTTTGAACCGATTTCGAAAAGGCTCACCATTGCGAGTGTGTTGCTTTTTAATTTAATTTTCAATTACAACGAAGATCCAGAAGATTGGTATAAATTATAAGGACTCAAGGTCCCCCTAGTTAATTATTATCGTACAGTATTATGTATACTGTAATCGATTAATCTCAAAAAAAAAAAAGATGTACTCTCGCCTAAGTAATAGAATTAGATTCCCCGGGGGAATTTTCTTCGCGTCCTCGATGGTATCGCGAGCATGTTTAATACACCTTTCGTTTAACCTAATTGATACGATAATCTGACCGAACAGAGTATGTTCCGGGCAGACGGAGTTCACGGCACGGAATTAGGTGAACGAGCGTGTAGCGTCTCTCTCGCATCGCCATTCCACGTTAGCCTCGTCTCTTCGAACGAAGATTAACATGAACGTCCACGTTCTGCCGAATAGTATTCCAGTTTAAAAAATTACTATAACTCCTGCTCGAATTCTCTGCGACTCGGGTGATTCATACAATTCTAACGAACCTTATCTTTTTCTTGGTTGAAGCGGGGAAAAAAGACGGGTGGCTCGAAGTACACTACATTTTCGCGTTCATATTTCTCTGGCAACAATGCGAGTGCAGTTGACAGCCGCACTGCTTACCCCAACGGAAAAGCTTCTTAATGCCACAATTCCATGATACGTAAAAACTGTAATAATTCTTGGCGATTTTATGCGAGCCAACGAATCTACGCATGGGAATACAGTAAATTCTGAATTAACACTTTGAGTGCCAAACCCTAAAAAATTCCATGAAACCAAAGTAAGTTATTTAATGAAACAAAAATTGAAAATAATTATATGTCTGATATTGAATAGTCTTCCAACTTTCTTGCATTTTAAAGATCCTAATCAAATGTGGTACAGTGAATATATTAAGGTAAAAATTCATTTTAAAGTCTGAACAAATAATTTCGTCACCCATATATGGGTAACATGGCAGTCAACGTGTTAAGAGAGAGAAAACACTTAGGCATTTTGGCAGGCTGAAGTACAGCAATTCCGAGCTTCTTATAAACCGACCAAGCATTAATAGTATCTGGTAAATATTGCCTTATAAAAATGGCAACCCTGAATTTATCGAGATTGTCCGTAATTTTCCATAAATGCTTGGACAAGGAAATTCATTCGACTATTTTCCATAAATGAAGTTTTACAATTTCAATAATTGTGAAATGTAAAACCGGTCATTTGGCCGTGGTAGGTTTAACGCTAACCCTTAGTACTCGAACGGCGACTGTAAGGTGCCACTAAAAATTACTGTATTATTATTCAAAATATTTTTTACATTATTCAATTTGTGTTTAATAAATTACTAAGCATTTCAGTATCGTACGAGTAAATCGCACCGTTTTCGTATGCATAAAAGGAAATATTCTAAATGTATCGTTTTGGAGTTAAAGTAGCTTCGAGTGGAAAGGGTTAAATTGCGAAACGCACCGGTCGTTGCAGGTGTCGGCCGAGCATGGCGGCGCGCGTTTGCAGGGTGTTTTGTCGCTAGAAAGAGCGGTGAAAGGGCTCGGCTTTCGGGGAGCAGTCGTGCTCGAATGCTCGGTGACCTCGTGCCGCACCGTGACCCGAAGAGACACACAGCCAGAGCGCGTGCACGCGTGCGTGCGTGCGTGCGTGAGCGCTCGTACACTGCGCACACGTCGTGTCGCCGACGCTCTGCGTATTCCTCGTCCTCTGCACCTCTCCATCCCCCGTGGCCTCCGGGGGTTGTCCTCCTTCCAACAACCCCCCTCCCCTCCCTTCCCCGCTGCACCCCATGTCCCGTACCACTTGGCAAATACTGGAGACGTCGAGTCGCCCCGGTTGACCTTACTATTGACAGGGCCGGCTCGCCTGATTTATTAAGCTTCCACCGACATAAGGAAACGAGCAGCTCTAACGCGTAGACCCCCGCGCTATAGCTCGCGATCGTCCTCGCCGAAAAGAACTACCGCCGCGGCACCAACCCTCCATTCCGGGGCTGCTTTCATTCCCTGGCCCATCCCTTAGCATTCGCGCGAACTATAGAGCCCGATGAAACCGTTTCCCGAACGATTCCATCGTCTCTAATGGGGCATTCGAGTGTCCGTGGCACGTTAACCCCTTCGCGCGGTGCACAAAGACGTCTGAATGCGTCGTGAGTCTCTTGTGACCCGATTTTGTGCGTTTATAGGAAAAATACATCCAATTTAAAAGAGCCTAGTCATCGGAGAAAATTAAGAGTTTCTATTTATCCTCTGCTCCTCGAGATCTGTGCAGGATATTTTTATTTGTGCAGTCTCGACATAGTGAACAAAAAGTGTAGCTCAACCCTTCGCTACAAAAATTGCCATTATTCGAAGGATTTTCAATATCCTTTATATTTAATCGGTTTATCGTTGAGCCTTTGAGACCAACAGTCGTGTGATTGCTATGCCAATACCTGCATTGGAATAAAATTGAAACTGAACCTTTCGCAGTCGAAGAGCCACGAAAAATTTCTGATCGAAAATATTTTTAATCTCATTAACCCCTCATCGTTCAGTATCTGACAGCCCCTAACAGAATTGATTGTTCATTTTCTGATTGCTAGGCGATTAGAAAGTTTGCTGTACTTTATATTTACTTTCAATAAGACTCGAGAGCTACGCGCACAACTGTGCTTGAAACTTTAGACGACAGGAATAGTTCCCCCGAAGCAGGGTATGTGAACGAAGGGTGTGGGAAAGTATAGTTCACGACCTATGGTCACAGTTGTTAGGACGTTTTTACATATTGGTTTTTTTTTCCGGTTACCGAAGCCTTGATTAAAACGCGCAGAAAGCTGTGCGAAAGTTTAGCGAGGCTGTTCGTAAATGTTAATGGTTCAGGAGGATCAACGAATCTTAATTAAGTTAAACATGCTCGGTTAAGTAAGGAAAATTTACTAGTCTTGAACATTGCGAACGAAACTTTTCCGGAAACCTACACACACGTATCTGCAACTGAAATGGGAAATTTTCCGTCGTCAGTGTATCTCGGCGTCACCATGATCTCCTACGCCGTAATGTTATAGTTCAAGGATCGGAGAAGCGACGCGTTGCGTCGCGCACCGCGTACGTATTCGATTTTCAGGACAGTACGACGACACATATGCGTGCATCCCTTCGACGGGACTCGGTCAGTGCTAACTACACCCCCTCCAGTTGACCCTCTGTGACGCATTCGAGCTTCCATAAGTATAATTTCTACTCTCTAGACTCGAATGACGCAGACCGCGAATGCGTAACTCGAACTTGACTTTTCCGTCGACGCCCAGGAATTTCGACAGCGTTCACATGGAAACGGAAAAGCGATACTTGACCAGTTAACTGTGGAATTTAATTTTAAAAATCTCTCGCCGCACGGAATTAAAATCAAATAATGACGAATACACACGTCGAACGCAGGCCAAATGCCGCTATTATAAATTCTACGAAAAAAGTACAGCAACGTGAGAAAGAATTACATTTTTATTCGATAAGAAATTAACAATTCGTTAACGTTAACCGCACCGCAATAGAGATTTGGTCCAACATGTATACACGTCAAACGCGTTTAACTGATTAATTCATAAATTTTTACGAAAATTTTCGTTGAGACGATGCAGGTCCATTCATCTTGACCCCAAATCTCGAGACACCCTAAATTTCGATGATCCCTACATTTCCAGGGACCTCAAATCTTGAGAGATCCTAAACCTCGAAAGAGTACAATTCTTGATCCTAAATTTCGATGGCCTCTAAATTACCAGTGATCCCAAATTTCGAGGGACTTCAAATCGTGGGAAATTCTAAATTTCAGTGGCCCGAAAATTTTCCAAGACCCTAAGTCTCGAGAGGCCCTAAATTTCGAAGGAGTACTATTCTTGATTCTAAATTTCGATATCCTTTAAATTACCAGTGATCCCAAATTTCGAGGGACTCCAAATCTTGGGAAATCCTAAATTTCAGTGGCCCCAAAATTTTCCAAGACCCCAAGTCTCGAGAGACCCTAAATTTCGATGATTCGAAGGTGATTCCAAGTTTCGATTGACCTTACTTCTCGATTTCTCAAACTATTTCGCTTTCTTTTTTTAAATATTTACGCCGCGCAAAGAGGAGAGTGTGATCAGCATTCCCGTTAAATTAGAGCATGATGTCTCTCATGGGGAAGAAGAGGTTTTCCGAAAGAGCGGAGTTGGCTTCTCCACCATGGCTGGTAGAATGGGTGCGCCGAAGGCCAGGACACCGGCAGCTATAGCACTCCCCCGCAGAATGTTATAGTTCAAGGATGTCCGGTGTCTAGGAGTCGCGCGGGGACCGCGCACCGGTGTCATCGGTTCGTTCTCGACCCGCGCCACGGAGAATTTATCGCGTAATAATAACCACACGATATTAATAATCGCCGCTGGTTGATCCGATGCATGATCGGACGCGATGATCATGTCGCGTTCAGCAATCGGGGCGGAGACGGTAACGAGCCTCTTTGAGAAGTTGCTCGACCGGACGAGCAATCGACGGCCTACTTTGTAATTAGGGGACCGTGGACGCGGGCTCGGAGGGGAACAGAGACGCCCCTGTGACGAGAAATCGCGGTGTCGTTATTGCTTATTATCAATTTGCCCGGGATGAACCGGCAAATTACGATGGATTCATAAGTGCAGTTATCTCAACGAAGGTCATCCTTGCTTTATCATTCTGTTCGTAGCTGCAAGCATCAGAACTGCGACATAATTTCCTAGCAGGAAATATATAATTTCCTGTTAGGGTCGCGAAGTCGATTAGAAACGAGAATAAAGAAAATCGTGTACGCGAGATATCGATCGTTCCCGGAGCCGAGCGGAGACGTTCTGCCAAAATACAGTGGTCTGGGTCGTGAAGAGTCGGACACGAAGTAGAAAAGGGCAGCTTGGCGCGGCCAGTCGGTCCTCGTAGATATTAGGTCATCCCATAAGTCGGGTCACACATATACTAATACAACCGTCCTATATTCTGTTCATGACATATCAGCGTCAAAACTTGTTATACGATTCGAGACACGCTCTATCGTTAAAGCGATATTTTTCATTTCGTGCGATACTCCCAAAAAACATAAACGTTATTATTTCATACTTAGGCTTAGCGTCAGAAAATGAGACTAATACACCTGTAGACTGTCGTTGATATATCTTAGATTCTCGTCGAAACTTGTTATACAATTCAAGACACATCCTATTGTTAAAGCGATATTTTTCATTTCGTACGATACTCCCAAAATATGGACATTATTGTTTCATACTTCAGCTCAGCGTCAGAAAACGAGACGGGGTGACCTAATAGCAGATACGCGCTTGGATCACTAGGGAGTGTTGGCACACGTTTTCCTCGTCTCGTCGCGTAAGTAGCGATCCCTTGATCTCGGTGCTCGTTTAATACCGGTAATACTCGAACGATAATCGCCGACGGTCTCGCGACGAGGAATTGCCAAGCGTATGCGACAGGACGGATCTTCGCGGGCTATTTGGTATACCGGGTGTCTCGATCAACGATCAATAATCTTGGAACAACGTCATCACGAGGGGTACATACAACAGCGCTAAAAATCTTTTCTGCCTTTTCATCCTAATATCTTTTCTCAAGGCCACTGGAATATTTTAATACGAGATCATATATACTGTCTTCGATGTTCTTATAGAGCACAGAGAGACGAATTCGACGACCTCCATAACCGTACCATTCTGATGATTCACTATCGACATATTGGTGGCTGAAATTATCAAGTATCTGACCTTTCAGATATCTCGAAATTGAATGATCAGAATGGTATAGTTATGGGGCTCGTTGGTCTCGACTTTCTGTGCTCTACAGTGACATTGAAAGAAATATATAAGGTTCCGTGTGAAAGAGTACCTTGAAATGTCAAATTCATCAATTTGTTCTGAATGAACCAATTTAGTCAATAATTTCTCATAAGGTGTCTTCACGCGTTGGATAATAGAAAGATAAAGAGTATGACTCAGTTTGACTCCTCTGATAGTTAAATCGGTGCATGAACAGGCACGGCTGACGTGTCTGACCATGACTCACCGTTTCCACTTACTCTGTCCATTAATGCGCGCTCGTTCGACGAATTTTCCAGAGAGTCAGTTCCCTCGAAAAAGAAGCGTCGTTGGAGACGATAGTGTGTGCTACATTTTTTACTTATCTTTCACCGCAAATTCTAGGACACCGTGTATAGGACACAGAGTTCTACCGCTAGCCGAGATGCAGCGCAGTTTTCTCGGAAGATTCGTGGGTCGGCGCCAAGTGGCACGAGCACACTTGTCCGATCGAGACGAGCACGAGAGCCCCCCTGCTAGCATTTTACATTAGTCATCTTTCATAGAATACGCCGAGGGGACTGGGAAATTGTGTGCCCTCGGAGCTAATGGAAATTAAACCTCGTCGAACCGCTCGCACGGTAAATGTCCTATTTACACTCCCGCTCATAAGTCTTGGGACAGTGATCATACTCGTATTCAACTTTGTAAAAATGAAATAATCGTTGAAGGATGCGAACAAATTTTTTCTTATTTAAAGATTTACATATTTTATTTTCATCGAAGAATCCGCCACGTTTCTTTATTACAATGTCCACTGTTCTTGGCATCCGCGTGATTAATTTTTTCATACTTTCTGTTGTCATATTACTCCATTCTCGTTCCAAAATATTCCATAAATGTGTTTTCGAATCATGGCAAAAGTGCCGTACTCTTCTGTCCAGTTTATCCCTTAATTTTTCTATGGGTTTCAAATCTGCTGATTGGTGTGGCTATTTCATAATTTTTAATGAATTATTACATTGAAGTTGTAATTATTGTTGAACATATGAGGATATTTCTATTATGTAGTTAATACTCTATACCAGAGTTTCACTAAAAACCAGAGGTGTCCTAAGACTTATGAGCGGGAGTGTACGTGTGTCTCCTCGTTTCGATCGTTATGCTACGCGGCGTTCGCAGATTTCTGTTCGGCTAACCAGGAAAATAATGGAACATCGATCTATAATACTTTGCCGTTATTCTCTGCCATTTGCTGTTCCATTGATCCTTCACCGATCCGTTCGAACCTGTCCCGTTGTTCGGTAAGCTCTCCAATTGAAAATTGATAAATACTTTTATGCTCTTTCGCCGGGGATATAAAATATTGCACACCGGTACTGCAACGCAAGGGTGTTCTTTTTTGGAAAAAGCTGGTGGAAGTTAAATTTTTGGTGCAGCTTGGATTCTACAGCTTTGATTTTTCGTGGTTATAGTTGGTCAGTTGCCATGGTATTGGTGACGCGTCCGATGGAATACTTTTTGGGTGGGCTGGAAGCAGGGTTTCTGGAAGCCGCATGGTGGAACTTCTTTTCGCGGAGGCGTGGGTGGATTCTTTCGAGTCGCTAGTGGCGTTTAACGGTTTCCGATCCCAGGCCATTCCGATATTAGCAGGAGATGTATTTGTAGGTGGCCTGGTTAGCTGATGCTGAATAGAAGGAGGAAGATTCGGCCGGCATGCTCGGCTCCGTTTTCCCTCGGCCGAGAACTTTCCGGAATGTTCGAAGGCTCGCGTTTCGTGGACGGTCGCGCGCGTTCGAGGAATCGGCGTGACGCGAATCGAGAACAGGGAAAATCGCACGGTCCCGCGAGCGAAGTCGAAGTCGAAGTCGAAGTCGAAGTCGAAGCACAGTCGAGCCGGCGTGAATTATTTCGCTACGCGGAAAGTTCGCGGAAACGTACGCTCGAGGAATTTGCATGTCCTAATTAGCATTCTTCGGGGAACCGTAAACGTTGCTCTTAATCTATTCGCCTCATCAATGAAAACACTGGCTTCTTGGTAAGGTTGTTTCACGGTCGCGTGTCCCGTCCATTCATTCCGACCAGTCACCAAATCATGCGCCGGAACACAAGCACCGGGGCTGTGTTGTTACGACGTTCGACAGCTTATCCATTTGTTTAATCGACGTTTCGACGTCCCATCGTGGCTCGCGCAACGCCGAACGAACACGTTGTCGCGTTTCTCGTCGAAATTGAATTATCACGTACCGTGAATTTTCGGAAAAGTCAAACCGTTGAATAAGAGTTTCTGCTAAAAGTGAACCAGAAATTCAGCTGATTAAAAAAGAAATTTTCCAGTGCAAGACTCTCGGCCGTGTCGTTTCCGAAACATCCGAATGCCGGATGATTCGGAACGATTGTACAGGTTTGTGCAAACGATTTTGTTCCTCCCGCAAGTAATTGATAATTTATTCCAGCCATTTGAGAGCAGAGTAACGTGCGCGCTCGCGTTAAGTTTGATTGAGGTTGCCACGCAGTTTGAAAATTGTTTGAGGGCATTTAGCTAAATGTCGTACAAAGGCTCATTCTCTGGTGAAACACTCGTGCATACTGCTGCGAAAGTTCCAAACATCCTGGACATGGCTTGATGTTAACTACTGTCAGAAGTTCGGTTAAGGCAGGCTGCTGAAGTTTGCGCATACATACTGTAGTCGTGCAGATCAATTTACTTCGGTTACTGCAGAGAAAGTTCCCGTTACGAATAGTGCTGGTCAATCGAAAGCGAAGCGATTCAAACTTCTACTTTCAGGTAGATTGAAGTCTACAGTTTCATGAATCGTTTGAAGGTGTTTGTATGATATCGACACGCCAGATTTTCGCCTGTTTGACGGGAAAATATCACTTTGTTCAATGATTATTGCAACCTCTTTGGAAATGGTGTGTCACGCTCAAATTTCAGACCCAAAACTAGTAGTTTGGAGTCGTTTGGACCTGTATGAGGAAGTTTGAACAAATAGCGGCCGTCGTAGCTTGTTTAGAAGACCAGTGAAGTTCGAAAAATTGAAACCTCTTTAGAAATCAGTTGTCATGCTGAAGTTAGAGACCCAAAACCACCTGCTCGCAGTCGTTTGAGCCTGTCTGACGAAGTTTGAACAACCAGCGACCATCGTAGCCCGTTTAGAAGAGTAGCGACGTTTGAAAAATTACAACTTCTTTAGAAATCAATTGTCATGCTGAAGTTAGAGACCCAAAACCACCCGATTGCAGTCGTTTGACCCTGTACGACGAAGTTTGAACAACCAGCGACCATCGTAGCTTGTCTAGAAGACCGGTGACGTTTGAAAACTTGCATCCTCTTTAGAAATCAATTGTCATACTGAAGTTACAGACCCAAAATCACCAGCTGGCAGTTGTTTGACCCCGTATGACGAAGTTTGAACAGTCAATAATTGCGGTTTTCGTAGACGGCGCTAAGAAAATAGAAGAAAGCAGCGGTTCGTGCACAGACTGGTGCAAGAAGCTCTTCGGGAATCGCGTGTGCGACGAGTGGCGTGGGTGTGGGACGAGTCAGACGCGTCTCCGGCGTCTGGTCTTGACGTTCTTCCGTTCTCCGTCCTCTTCTCTCCTCGAGCATTGATCGTTCCCGCTGGTCTCTGGGAGGAATTAACGTCGCAGTCGCCGCGTTCTCGTACCCGAGGTTCTGCGAGACGATGTTCGGGCGCCAGACGATCGCTCCTCGTTTATGGTTGCCTCGGTTCGCGACGATACGAGCCACGTAGATACGCGACTGCGTCCTTTGTGGCCGCAGCCGAACGTTCGCCAATCTCGAAACCATCCTGCCAGAACCAGTCTCTCTCTTTCTCTCTTGCTCGCACTTTTCTGTCTTTCATGTCGCGTCGTCCTTCGTTTGCCCTGGTTTTTCGGGTCTCGTTTCTTTTCCCGCTGTACATATTTCATTCTTTCTTTTGCTTTCTTTGGACTCTTTTCTTCGCTCGTATCGGCCACCGAATCTGTCCCCGCGCATCTCTCGTGCTGCGACCGTCATCCCTCGGATGCACGAAAATATATTTTCACTGTGAGCCAACGATTTTTCCATTGAACGAACTTCGATCCTCGATCCCCTACTGGCAATGTCTGCTACACTATTTTAACACTTAACCTATTAAATGACCGATTTTCTATTTCACAACTATTGGAATTATGAAAAAGCTTTCGTAGGAAACGACTGCATTGAAACACAGCTTCTTTATTTTTATGCAATTGAAAGTTAACGCCGTTTTACCGGTGAGATTCTCAGATGGTAAAAACCGGGTTTGTCCAAGGCGATCGATCATTCTCCAGCACGATTATCTCGTCGTCACCTCTCGATATCGCCGTCCAGGACGTTCAATCTCGACCGATTTATGGTTTCTGCGAGTAGTAGGAGGAGAGAATCGAGCCGAATCCCGACGCCCCTCGATAAACCGGGCTCCCTCTCGCTAATTTAATTACCAGCGGTTGGCAAGCCTGTTCCCAGGCACGCGGAAAACCGCGTCGACTCACGGAAAATCCCGATATTCCGCACCGCTTTGCGGAAATTGACTTTCAACCCTCCACCACCGTCCGACCTGCCTCTCCATAAAGTTCTATCGGCTTTTGGGTTCATTATTTGAACTTTTTTTCGGCACTCACCGCCACAATTTTTGACCAGAGAATAGCTTATATATTTTTGCAACGATCACCTGTTGCTTTTGGTGAATTCTTCGAAATCGTTCGAGTTAATAGAATTTAGTTCTCTCGAACCGCGAGTCGATTAATATCGGTATTGCGTATTGGATCGCAGCTTCGATTTTGATGAATCTTTTTAACGAAGGGTGTCAAGGGAGAATCACAGGTTATAATAATTTCTTAATAATAATTGTAAAGAACTTCTTTCTTTCTATACATGTTACACAAAGAAACGGAGAAAAATTTGGACAAACACATTCTCGTTATTTCTATGACATAAATATCATAAAATGTGCCTAGTGTTGAAATATAAAAAATTAAAATGATTAAAAAAGGAAATGTACGTCGGTGTATAGTCCCTGTATTCAGCAATTTGATGCAGACAATTTTTATTTTGCATAAGATACCGCAGTCTAGTGGTACATAGACTGTGATTCTGCAAAATAAAGATTGTCTACGTGAATAAATGGAAATTGTAAAGGAAGGAAGGTATTCACATTTTCGATCGAGTTTCGTCGAGAAGCCGGAGACCGTGATTCGGTCGGCTGATCGTTGCCGACGCCGACGCCGACGCCGACACCGACGCCGCGCCGACGCAACGTGTTAAAACGCATGCGTTTAGACGCAGCCGTTTATAGTGGCAGCGACAAGCGGCGCGTTAAAAAGAAATCCATGTCTTCGACCTCCATGCGCCTCCGTGCTCTCGCCAACGAGTTTCTACACATGCCACGACGCCCAGCACACTGCACATAAACTTCAGACCACTTTTGAATCATTTAATGCCAGCGTTCGCTTAACCCTCGGACGATGGACTCATTTAGGTCTCTTACAATCGATGGTGCTGGAGACCATTCTCAACTTTATCATAAATTTTTTAAAACACTAGTTGTCACCGAGGTATCAATCCATGGTCCTCTTCTGCTAAATGATTTTAACACTTTGACTGCCGAATTAGAAACCTCAAAAATTCCATCAAATCAAAGTAAGTTATTTAATGAAATATTGAGATATTGAGTAGTCCTCCAACTTTTTGGCATTTTACAGATCCTAATAAAATTTGATACGATTAATATATTAGCGTAAAAATTTATTTTACAACTTGGACAAATAATTCCGTCACCCACATATGGGTGACATGGCAGTCAACGTGTTGATATTTCATAAATGAAATGAAATTAATATTAAATAAATTCTAGTTCAGCGCTGTAAGTTACGTTCGAGTAGAAAAAGTAAACGATTGGTCAGCCAAAGGCAAGAGTTGCCAAAAGCGCCTAATCGTCGTGGAGATCGGTTGTTCCCGGCAGCGAGGATGAATGTGTCGGCGTGGCGCAATTAGAATTGCGCCAAGGCTATCCGCACGAGCCTAATACGGAGCTAAGGCAGCATAAATAGCGCTAACAGCATTGTCTGCGCATTAAACCCGTGTAACGCGACCCGCTCCAAAGGGTGGCGCGGGGCAGGAGAGCTAGAGCGAGAGAGATACAGCCGCCTAGCCATAATAACCGCCTACATGCCCCGGCGAAATTACCTTTCGGTCTATTTGCCCCCAGAAACCGGGGGTTACGTCAGCCGCACACGTGTGCGACGAATACGTGTACATCCGTTTCGTTTACAACGTCCCACCCCCGAGGTGGCAGTCATTGCGCGGGGGTGTGCTTTCACATCTACGCTGTACAATTACGTGTACGTTTACGCGTTATCTGTGTGCGCACGTCTACATGTTCTGCCGTACGTGTACGATCAGACGCACTCGGTCAATCACATAATTTAACACGTTGACTACCATGTCATCCATATATGGGTGACGGAATTATTTGTTCAGTCTTTAAAATGAATTTTTACGTTAATATATTGATTGTACCAAATTTGATTAGGACCTGTAAAATGCAAGAAAGCTGGAGAACTACAGAATATCATGCATTTAATTTTCTTCAATTTCTATTTTATTAAATAACTTACTTTGATTTCATGGAATTTTTTAGCTTTCTTGTTTGACGATCAAAGTGTTAACCCTTAGCACTCGAATGGCGACTGTGAGGCGCCACTAAAAATTCCTGTATCATTATTCAAAATATTTTTTATATTATTAAATTTTGTTTGTATTTAATAAATTACTAAACATTTCAGTACTGTACGAGTAAACTGCACCATTTTCGTATGTATAGCATGGAAAAATGCTATGAAAAATAGAAGGGAAATATTCTAGATCTGAATGTTAGTTAGTTGTAGTAGAATGTTTCGTTTTGGAGTTCAAATGGCTTCGAGTGCAAAGGGTTAAACTAGAAAATCTTTCTCGCAAATGGACCAAACGACTTCGGTTGTGGTTTAAGAATTACGACAAAATAGTGGAAGTTGCTTTTCACAACTTTTCAAATTTTTGTCTGCTTATTACCAGACTAACGATATCCTCTTCGGTTGTCAATTCTTTCTGGATCATTTCGGGAACATCTGATTCTACGAGACTCGCGCTCGACGAAACTCGCTGTTTAGCGACGTTCGTTTTTAAGCGGTGGATAACGCGTAACAGGCGAAATGAAATTTTTAAAGAGGGCCGGGAAATTGTGTCACCCACACACGACCGACATGGAAGCGAACGTGCGCGAAACCGTCGTCCTGGCCCGAGGATCTGCCGTTCGCGATCTCGAGATCTGTTCTCCATCCCCGCGTCTCCCGAAGCTCGTCCCGATTCAATCCCTTCCGGACTGGGCGGCTCCGCTCTATTATTTACTCCTCGAACGCGAGCGTCGAGAGATCGAGCAACGTCGACCTATTTTTTATTCAACGGAACAAGGGTTCTCCCGGCCGCGCCGATCGAGAAATAATAATCGAACGATGCGCCGTTTTCGAGGGCTCGAGCCACCGGTTATCGGCCGATGGATTTTTCCTTCGAGCTATCGTTTGCCTGTTATTATTAGACGTCTCTGTACGGAGCTAAAATGCTCTAGGCCGGATGCAAGAAACGGGAGCTGAAGTGCATCGAATCGCAACAGAAATTCGTTCGGTTGCAAATATATTCTAAACGTGCTCTAATTGGAACGATCACGTAGCGCCTCGATGCTGCAAATGCATTTGGTGCCAAAAGATTTGCTTGTAATCAAGGTTCGAGGAACTTTACAGAAGAGATTGTAAGCCTAACATAATTTTCCAAGCTCCTCGTATTTAACACTTTGATCGCCAAACAAGAAAGCTAAAAAATTCCATGAAATCAAAGTAAGTTATTTAATAAAATAGAAATTGAAAAAAATTAAATGTATGATATTGCGTAGTTCTCCAACTTTCTTGCACTTTACAGATCCTAATCAAATTTGGCACAATGAATATATTAACGTAAAAATTCATTTTAAAGACTGAACAAATAATTCCGTCACCCATATATGGGTGACATGGTAGTCAACGTGTTAAAAATTTGCCGCCCTCTACGATAAATAAATCCACCATCGCTTCACAAGCCGTCGGATTAAAAAATGATTTAGAGGAAAACGAAAACAGAGACTTCAAGCTTTGTAACAAGCCCAGGTAGACTGCCATACGATTTGTTCTTGCGAAGTTATAATAGATCAAAGCTGGGGCTGTCTACTGCTGGCTGGCGCCTCGCGTTTAGGCGAGACGCGAAGCGTTCGCGGGGACAAGCGAATCACGTTACGTTATAGTCGCGTTATAGAGCTCGACAATGAAGCGTGTAACGTACGGCCGTGCGAAATCAATCCGACGAAGGTGTTCCAGGCGAGAGCGAGTTGAAAGCGTTCCAAGCCGAGCGCGGCAGTCGAACTGTCGATAATACGTCGATCGATCTTCCTCGGTCTCGCAGTTGTACACCTGGTTGTACCGTTGGCCGATCTTGCACGAAAACTTGCTGACACTGATTAGAACTTCTTCGTCGCTCATCGTTTCCTCGACGAAGAAGAACTCGCAAGAAAACGGACTCTGTCGGTTTCCTCGCGAAGGTACAAGATAAAGTTTGACGGCTCTGCCAATCGCTTCTCTGTACCGTTGTGCACCAGTTTGTCAAATCTCGTCGACCCGCGAACATTTCAATACGCGTTGCAAACAATTTAAGGTTCTCCACGATTTGTCTCGGAAAACCAAGGCGTGGAGATTTTTTTTGTGCAAAAATTGCAGATGAGCAAAGACAGTGTTCTCTTAACTGTTATTTTCCTAGTAATTTATTTTGAAAATTCCAGTGTGCTCCAGTTTGTCAAATCTCGTCGACCCACGAACATTTCAATACGCGTTGCAAACAATTTCAGTCATGTTCTCCGCGGTTTGTCTCGGAAAACCAAGGGGTGGAGATTTTTTTTGTGCAAAAATTGTTAGAGCAAAGACAGTGTTATCTTAACTGTTATTTTCCTAGTAATTTATTTTGAAAATTCCAGTGTGCTCCAGTTTGTCAAATCTCGTCGACCCGCGAACATTTCAATACGCGTTGCAAACAATTTAAGTCATGTTCTCCGCGGTTTGTCTCGGAAAACCAAGGGGTGGAGTTTTTTCTTTTGTGCAAAAATTGCAGATGAGCAGAGACAGTGTTCTCTTAACTGTTATTTTTTCTAGTAATTTATTTTGAACATTCCCGAATCAGATCTGTCGCTCTTCGTGAATGTTTAGCAGATTTCTGCGGAGGCCGGCGACGATTGTTGCTCGGCCGACGCGACGCAGGAATCGCTTGGAAAATGAATTCGAGCGAGGACGGGGAACGATTACTGGCGTCGGGGGTGTCGTTCTCGTTCTTCGGTGGCTCTTAATGGCTAATTTATTGCCGAGCTCGCAATCCAGCGGAGCACGTCGCGTCGCGCGGACCTCCGAGCGATCCACGTGTCCCACTTGCATTTTCAACGAGCCGCCTCGACGACCACTGGAGAACGTATCGTCCGGTCTTCTCTTATCTCTCTCTCTCTCTCTCTCTCTCTCTCTCTTTCTCGTTTCCTCCAACTTAAACTCGAACTCGAACTCGGCGAAGACGCACCGGGGATCCACCGGGTCGCGAAAGGTTTCCATTAAGCTCGCGAAATTGGATACGCTATCGCGATGATCGCTGTCGATGCGATCCGTCGATACGATCAACGCCTGTCGATCGAACCGCGTCTCTCGAGAGGACTGTTACAAGTAAACTCTTCCCGACTTTTTTTTCGGAAGGTCTATATTAACCCCTTGCACTACGATTTATTTTATGGTTTCAGTGATCAGAAGTTTTTTGTAATTTATAATTCCCCAAAAAAAGAAGAAAATTTATATTTGTTGTATGCCTACATTTTCTCCAAAGGATATATATCAGCTACAACAAAATAGAATTTTATTTCGGTTTAAAGGAAATTAATAACGTTCACATTTATTAGACTCTATTCAGAATCTTCATCACGAGTCTGGCTCGTTATTGTAGGGCAAGGGGTTAAAAGATTATTGGACTGCGGATTTTCTGCGTTGTATAACAAAATTTAGTAAACGAAAAGAAAAACAATTTTCTCTAACGGCTCAATATTTACAACGGAAAAATAGAATTTTATTTTAGGTTACAAAATACTCGACGACAAGGCTGCGAATCTTTATGCAAAATAAAAATTGTCTGCAACGACACAGTAATCGTTTAGGCACTTCTTTGTTTCTGTAATAATCCTAATCGGTTCCATTGACTGGATCACGAATTTCTCTCCCAATAAAAATTCTATTGATTGCAAGACACAGAAGATGCATAGACATTTATCCCTTTTCTTAATGATTGAAATCAAACGAAAATAGCCAAACAGCATTTCCAAATTCTTCAAATTCAATTTTCCAATCGATCCGATAATCTTTTCGGAATGTCCCTGCAAAATTTCATTGCCCACCACGAAATGTCTGATCCACCGAAGCTAGGTGTCGTTTAAGGGTTAAGGGTCGAGGCTGGAATAGGTTCGGAACAGTTTCAGCCGGGATGGAAGGCGGACAGTCTCCGCATAGTGTTCCCCGAATGTCTCTGCCTACGCGTCTCGACCTAAATTCACGCATTGCCTTCGAGTGCAGGCCGGATAATCGAGTGCGCGCCCACGCCGGTGCAGGGACAGGGGTTGCGCGAGTGGAAACAGCAGAAGGAGGATGCAAGTGGGTGCAGGAAGGTGGAGAGAGGGAGGTGCGCGTGAACCTTGGAAGGTCTAGGATCGCCCTCCGCCGACCTACGAGGCGGTTAAACGACCTCCGAGGTTGCGAGTCTCGTTAAAAAATTATTTAATAATACTCCGTTGCATTCGAAAGCGTCTGCGGAATCGTTCCGTGCATGAATCAACCTCGTAGCTCGTGCTGTTGTCGGTGCTTTGTTCATTCTTAAGGGTACAATTTGTCTGATCATGGCCTGCCGATTCTACTTGCGTCGCGTGCAGTCAGCAACTATGACAAAAATTGCTGCGAGCAATTTAAACCAAAAAGTTTAAGAATGTCGATACAGTAAAATTTTTAACGAGGGAAATAAATATTTACTCTGTGTTTCATGACTGCAAAAAATATCTCGGAGAAACGTTGTGTTTGAACGGGACCAAAAAAAAAGTCGTGAGCAACGTTCCGGCACGCAACGAACAGTTTGGGGACGGCCGATTAATAACCATAGGGGGTCAGAGTGTTAACAGTGGGTCCCCATAGAAGCGGGTCGGTGGAACAGAAGCCCGTGGAAAGCGGGGCGAAGGTTCTGATGCACGCAGCCGGTGGTAGTCGGAGCTAGGCAGAGTAGGCAGAGGCAGCCGGTAGTCGCGGTCGTAGTGGTCGTGGCTCGGTTGACGTCATCGGGCAAAATGGCGGTGAGGTGACGTCACCGGGAACCCACCCCTTGCCACCCTCTCTCTCTCTCTCTCTCTCTCTTTCTCTTTCTCTCTCACACGGTGGCTCCGCAACGTCGGCCGACAGGGTAGCCTCGATATCGTACGGATGCCAGAGAAGAGTATCGGACCGAGAGAGACAGAGCGAGAGATACAGTTAGAGCCAGAGAGAGAGAGAGACAGAAGAGAGAGAGAGAGAGAGAGAGAGAGGGAAATAAAGAGAGAGAGAGAGGTGAGAGAGACCGATGGACGCCTCGACGCTCGCTTCACCGGACTCTCGGTGATTTTTGGCAAGATCGTTTCGCGCATTTAGAGGGCGACATTAGCCGGCTTTTCGGGTAACGATCGGCGTCGCGACGGACCCGGGCCGCCGGGAGACGCCCTATCCGTTTTATCGGACGGTCGAGCGGGTACTCCACGGGTTCTTCCGACCCGCTTTCCTCCATGGCGAGCGCAGCTGCCCAGTTTTCTTTCTCCTGGCAGCAAACGGAAGCCAAAAATGCCTCGACCGGTACTCGCCGTCGTTCGAGCAACCCTGATCTACGTACTGGGGATCGCGGGTCGCAGCGGACGGTACGTAGGCGGGTCGTCGACGGGTATCCGCCGCCGGCTCCGGGGAACGGCTTCAGAAATTATTGCTTGTACTGGAAGCCGTGAAACCAGGTCCTGTTCTGCTCCAAGAACAGAAATTGGGATTATGAGAATTGATTTCTCGGCGAGACCGACTGTGCACGTTCTCTGACCTTTTTCTTGACGCGAACGGTACCGACGAAACACGCGTGAAAATTAATACGATTTTCTTTAGGTGCTGTACTAATTAGTGGTTGACGCACGCGTGTCACGTTGATGGGAAACGTGTTATTTCCATTCGAAGCCGTCGGTATCAGGCAGTTTATGAGATAAAAAATGGTCAGGCTATTGTAGGTGGAACGTTTAAAAATTTTTAGCATTCTAGTAACTTGATTTAAATTATGAAAATTGTGGAAATTTTCAAGCTTTCCTCGGTGCGAATAGGGGGATCAGAGAGTGGTCTCTTTGAGACAGAGCGATCGTGATTTAGAAATAAATAGGATTTCGAGCTGGAAGTTGATGCATACAGCTTTGAGATTAGATTGGGCCGATTGTCTTCTGTCTTAGGGGATTATCTAGCGAGCGATAGAAAGAGAATATGCGAACGAGTTAGATGGAGGATTGCCTTCATTGCATAATAAACTGTCTTAGCAAATCGCTTCATCTATAGAGGTGCTTCTGATGTATAATTGCAACCCCATATTAACACGTTGAATGGCATGGGGATCATCGTAGAACGACGCTACGGAATTAAACTAAAAATTATTGTCGTAAAACTAACGCCACTGAATATCGTTTTGTTAATGCTGAAATTAAATAGATTATGGTGAGAACTTTGTCATCGAGTAACTAGCAATTGCTGTTAACACTGAACCTGTCACGCTCAAATGATCGGTTTCCTATCTCACGATTATTAAAATTGCAAAAGGAAAAAACGCTTTGGAAAGTACTGAACCGACTTCTGTATTTAAGCACGTGCAACGAAAACGGTACAAAGTTTAAATAAATTCAATTTTCTCACTTGTATAAGGCGATTCACTTGTATACACGTTCTATGAAATAAGCGAAACTTGTGCAAAACGTATAAAATTAAATGGTGCGAATTCCATTATTGCAGTATGGAATTAAACAAATGTACATCCTAGACAGAGTTTCCAGGGGAAGCACATTTGCGCTCGTCCACGGCAGAATCGAAAGTGTCGAGGCTGAGATTAAACCGTGAATCTCTGGAATACTCTTTGGAATTATCTATCCTCATGATAATGAGGGAACAAGCGAGCGATAGAGCGTATTAATTAGAGGACAGTGGTCCCGACGAGACGGAGGCAGTGTGCGCGCAGCGCAAGATTTACCGGTTGTCCAGCGCAGAGCTGAGACTCGGCTGCGAGTCAGAAGCTAGGGGCGGTGGCACCGGCGCACTCCAGAGAGAGAGAGAGAGAGAGAGAGAGAGAGAGAGAGAGAGCTGCCTTGTATGTGTCTTACAGCTCAGACGACCGCCAATTCCATCCCTGTCCTTCGAGGACGGCTTTCTTACCCTCTTACCCTTGCTTCCTCTCAAACATCTACCCCCGGTTCATGGTTCAACGACAAACCCCTCTTCCCTGCGAACGGTGAAGGTTCGAGGATGATTTGTGGTGTTCGGCATGATGATCTTTAACACGCCAACCGCCGCATTGGTTTCACATGGATGACATTGATCTTGGAAGTCCATACTCATCGCGATCCGCTCGAATGAACCGAGTTTTCAGATTTTCATAATAAGGATTCGAGTATCGTCTACTGTGATAGCCTTCTAGGTTCATCGATTAAATTATTTGGACCTTTTGAGAATTTTTCGGGTCGATTTTCACTACTGAATTTCGGCGATTACGTCATCATTTTCACAGGCTCGTGGTCCATGGCTGAAGAATTTTTAGATTTTTTGAAGAGTGTACAGTGATCTGTGTAGTCGTCTAATAAGATGTACACTGGATGATATTTGGACTCATTTTATTCAGAAAAATGTTCCGAATATCTTGACACAAGTGTGACAAAAAAAAAATCGAAGAAGTATTGTCACTGTATTAGTATTGTTTCACCTTCGGAGATACACATCGCGATATCGGCGATGAATTTTTTCGCAAACATGATGCACATCTGTTTCGCACGTATCAGGACGTTACAGTGACGGGTGCATAGTTTGATTTTCGCTCGTAAACTATGCGCGTGCGCGGACTGTGTTGCGGTATCTATCAGGGTGGCTGGTTTCTGCGAAACGGCTGGTCGCGTGCATAGCCTGCAGGTGGCTAGCAAACTCGATGAACTCTGCGCATATCTCTCTCTCTCTCTCTCTCACTATGAAGCGTTCCTTATCGAGAAGGATAATAATGCAGCCGCGTGTCGTAGACGGAAGAATGTCAAGATGTTGTCTTTCTCACTCTCCCCTCTCTAGCGGCAAGAAATTCCTGTTCAGGAGCGCGCCGGGGCAGGAGAGGAGCAAAATGAGTCTAGTGGCTGACTAAACGACTTCTGAAAAGGTTAACGCGAGAATCATGCACACCGATAGAACAATTTTCAAGGGGGTGCACCTCGTGCCGTTGCGGAACGCCGGCGGCGGCGTCACGTCTTTCATATTGATTTCTCGAAAGATATTAATAACTCTCGAGAAGTATCGTCGATAACTGATGAGCCATAATAAACTTTCAAGTGCCGTCCCAGTTGCCGCTAATAGACGCCGATCTACGCGTCCCACGATCCCTCTGTAGCCGGTATGGGACACCATGGGCGACGGTTCTGAACCAGGTGGACCGTGGGAAAAAAGACGAGCGGCAACCGCCATCGCTATCATCGCCGCCGCTGCCGTGCCGTGCCGCGCCGGCTCGTTAGCTGCAACGTCGATCAATCGAATCGCTCGAAAATTCAACCATTTTCTGGCTGCGCGACCGGGTCGTTGCGTCGAATCGCTTAATTATCGATCACGATAACGAGAACTGCAAACACCGATTTTAACCCCTTGCACTACTATTTATTCTGTGATTATCGTGATTAGAAATTCTTCGTCGTTCACAATTTCATAGAAAAAAAAAAAATAGTTTATATTCACTGCATGCTAGGGTAAATATCAACTGCAACAGAATAGAATTTTATTTTGGTTTAAAGAAAATTAATAAGAAACATATTTATTCGACTCTGTTCAGAATCTTCGTCAAGAGTCTGACTCGATATTGTAGGGCAAGGGGTGAATGGCTTCTGGGTAGGCGAGAATCGTCGGGACGATGTTTGTTTCGTTGAAATGTAAGTGGGTTAAAAATCTTGTTCCGATTATCCTAGATTGTTTTATGAAAATGAGGATATACCGAGGAAGCTGTTTAGGTTAGCTGCTTAACTGTACTGCTTGAAAGGGGCATTTTGTGAATAGTCGTAAAAGATTGTGGGCTTTCTCATTGAAATTGTTACCAATTTTGGTTAAATACACGGTTGCTCCTACTTCATGGATTTAGACACGCGACAAATACACTGAGATTCCCAGTCCGGTTATCACAAGTGAAAATGGTAGCAACTGAAGCGAATATCCTGTGTAAGCGTGGAATACTTTTCGGTAGAGGAAATCGAAGGGCCTTCGAGCGC
Organism: Seladonia tumulorum; assembly: GCA_913789895.3. Taxonomy (NCBI): domain Eukaryota; kingdom Metazoa; phylum Arthropoda; class Insecta; order Hymenoptera; family Halictidae; genus Seladonia; species Seladonia tumulorum. Next base: position 9,141,553 of record OU565277.1, on the reverse strand, counting down.
AGTCGCCTGGTTGGTCGTTGACCCGGAATCGAAGGCCAAATATTATCGCGCTTAGCTGCGATCCGGCTTCGTTTTCGTCCGCTCGCTCCGATTTCCCGAATCCGACACCGCGATACCTCTGTCTTCTGCTGTCGGTGACTGTCGATGATCTGCACTCGATACCCACGGCGATACAATTAGAAATAGCACGGTGAATCGATATGCAATTCATTATTCTCCTTTAACAAGGATATTAGAATACCACTTTTTATATTTCTTCGCAAAACAAGTTGGTAAAACAAAACAGACAGCAGAAAAAGTTGCCACGAAAATGAAATGGTGCAGCACTTTTTTCTAATTCTCCGCGTTATTTTTATTTTATGTATTCGTGTCGCGTCTACGAGTCTCTGAATTGATTGGCAACATTCATAAAAATTGACCACTAAAAATGCTCGATTTTCGTCGCTCGTGCTCAGCTGGAACTGCATTTTAAACCGATATGGGTCGGCGCGGCTGTCTGACCATCGACCGACCCATTCCACTGAACTCCAGGCGCAGCGTCCGAGTTCGATCGAATCGTTTCGCCGAAGAAAATCTGTGAACCATTTTCGAGTTCACTAATCCAATTTATCACTAGCTCTAACCTCCTGCTAACGTTCTTTTAATACAGTATCCATGCTTTCGTCAGCTCAAACCAAGCCTGTGCATCTGCCAATTATTAGGTCGCCCCATAAATAATGTCGCCTTCTATCCCATTTTAAATAAAAAAGCAAACTAAAGAAAAAAAAAAAATACCAAGTGGAAGGAGGTCACAGAAAACGATGGTCAGTACATCGATGACTAAAAATACATGCAAGTATGGTAAGTTTATTGAAAAAACAGAAAAAAAAACCGTCTGTGAGATGACCTAACAAATTTCCCATACGAAAGATTTTTTCAGAAAATATATCAAGCCACTTGGGTCTAAAAATTACTTCATGCAGATATGTGGATATGGATTCAAACATACCCTAGTAGCACAAAAATATTGGATAGATATTTTTTCAAATATTGGAAAAATATTTTTTAAGCCACATTTTTTCATATGAGATAAATATTGGATCTGAATATTGTATACATGTACAAGAAATATAAATTGAATGTTTAAAAAATATAAGCTAAAGACTCGGAGGATATAAACTAGATATTTAAAAAATATAAAGTAAATATTTAAAAAATGTGAATTCAATATTTGAAAAATATAAATTCAATATTTTAAAAACATTCAATAAAATTTTCAAATTTAAGAAGTTTCAAATTATAACAAAAATTAGAAACTATGAATATGTATTACTTGTAACTTATATTTTTATGATATTTTGTTGCCTGTAATGTTATTACGATATTGTAGTCTGTTTATCAACATGTTACGTATTCGTAATTAAACTACACATAATACTTTGCTAACTATTATAGCTTCTCATGTTAAAAATTATGATTTATAATATTAACTACTTGCTCAACTTATTTTCATTGCAAGGAAATATTTGAAATACAAAATAAAAATATTTCATTTTATCTTTATGGTTATCAAAATAAAAATATTTGTTTTAAAGTAGTATCTTATTTGAACCACAGATCGTTAATATACGTTGCAAAATATGATAGAAAACCTTGTATCCAATGTTCCACATACGAATACTAATCTTACATTATAAAATACTAATGTAAAGTGTACTTACTTCTGAATCTTCTGTACCTCCGTCGGATCCACAGCACACAATTGTTGACTCACGAGAATAGATCCGAATAATTGAACAACAATCACTAAACAACACACGCACACAACACATTTTATAAAATCGTGACAACGAACGAGAAGATTTCACTCCGACCACGAACAAAATAATACTGCGATTTTAACAATGATCCCTTCCACGCAGGTGGTACGGTCAGGTTATCATAGGAAGGTTAGACGCTGAGCGTCAATAAACACTAGATACAAAACCAAGGTAAAAAAATTATGGCGGGGCGCCGGCCCTATTTCCCGGAATTCCCTGTTTTCGTATCACACGTCCGTGGGAGGGGGACGGTTAAAATCGCAGTATTATTTTATTCGTGGTCGGAGTAACATCTTTTCGTCTGCTGTCACTATTTCGTTAAGTGTGTTGTGTGTGTGTGTGTGTGTGTGTGTGTATGTGTGTGTGTGTGTGTGTGTGTTGTGAGTGTTGTTCAGTGATTGTTGTTCAATTATTCGGACCTATTCTCGTGAGTCAATAATTGTGTGCTGTGGATCCGATGGAGATACAGAAGATTCAGAAGTAAGTACACTTTACATTAGTATTTTATAATGTAGTTTGCAGTACATTAGTATTATATTTTATTATTCGCATGTAGAATATTGGATGCAAGGTTTTCTTTCTTATTTTGCAACTTCAATTCTAACCCATACCTACTCCGATCACTTTTTGAGATGTTAAAACTTTTTTGCGATTATCTCGGAAACTAAAGTTGAGCGGCGGTAACATGTATAGGAAAAAGTTGTTCATAATGATCACCTTGACAACATATTTCAAGGTTATCAAAATCGGTGAGGAAGCCCCTAATGTAAATAATTACCAAAATATTCTACTTCCAATATGAAATAGATTCATTTAATATTTGGAAAAAAATATTTTTCTCGTAACATGACATAGATATTTCCTGAATATTTAAAAAGAAATATTTGTTACGTAATATAAAATAAATATTGTATGTATATTTGAATATTAAAAAAAAGATTGAATCTCTTTTTAATATTATATGAATGTGTATACAATATTTTGTGCTACTAGGGTAGTATCTCGACGATACGAACATTTCTTAAAAAGTAAAAAAACCACAAAAACGAGACAGTGGCAGAAACTTTTCCAGGAGACCATCGTCGGAATACAATAATAATTGATTGCAGGCGTAACATCACTGCTTCGTATATCCATATAAAAATTGATTCGAACACAGCGTCTCAACGATATCGCATTTCTTCGAGAAACAACAAAATAGATGGCAACAGCGGGTTCGCACTCGCCATAAAAAATTCCGCAAGAATCTGTCCCGTCGCCGAGGTAAAAGAAAATTAGTTGCAGTCATAAAATCGCTGCACCTGTTGCTGCACTAACGATCGCCGAGGCGACCGAAAGGGTCTCGCGATGCACCGGTCGGGTCGAGGCGATTGGTCACGCGTGTTGCAAGTCGCGAAGTCGGTTCGAGTCGGTCCGTGCAGGCTCATTTCCGAGAGTACTATCGATCTCGCAGAGCGGGGGCTCCCATCAATTATTCCGGCTTCGATTTTAATAATTCAGAGCGGCTCAGCCTGGAGGAGAAAGCGGATTGCCCGGCAATCTGAGGCGAAGGGCAGCCTCGCTTCAGACTCGATCGTGTTCCTCGACCGTTTAACCATCCTGCGAAACACGGCCAAGCTCGCGCTAGCACCGGAATCAGTTTCTCTCAGGTTCCTACAATTGCACTGGCAGAATGCAAGTTCGCCGACTGCAACTTCCTTGCAACTGGAATTGCTCTCTTTTCCTGGCCCCTCGGGGATTTCCACGGGTAAGAACTGCATAGAGACTTCTAACTGTCGCCTGAAGGCTCGTAGGTGCCTTTGCGAATGGTTCCCCTAAGTGAAACACAGAGACAAGAATTTTTTCTTCGTCCCCAGATGTTTATCCTAGTCCCTAGAAGATTTTCTTCGTTTCTAGAGCTTTCTCTCGGCCCCTAGAATTTTTTTCGCAGTCTCTAAAAGTATTTCGAGGTCTTTAGAATTTTTTTCTTGGGTTCTAGACGTTTATCTTGGTCCCTAGAAGATTTTCTTCGTTTCTAGACCTTTTTCTCGGTCTCTGGAATTTTTTCCCAGTCCCTAGAAATCTTTTCCAGACGTTTATCTTGATCTCTAGAATTTTTCTCCTCGACTCTAGAGCTTTCTCTCGGCCCCTAGAATTTTTTTTCGCAGTCTAGAATTTTTTCGAGGTCTCTAGAATTTTGTTCTTGGGTTCTAGACGTTTACCTTGGTCTCTAGAATTTTTTCTTCGTCCCTAGAGCTTTTAATTGGTCCCCAGAATTATTTTTCTTGGTGTCAAAAATTTCTTCTTCGTTTCTACCCATTTTTCTAAAATTGCAAAGAAGTCTTGGCGAAGACTACACAGCTGTGATCCTATTGCGATCGCGATCGTGGGTCCAAAATAAAAAATAGCCTGTACCCTTCTGTGCAGAGGAGAAGCGGGAATAGAACGCACAGGGACACATGCGGTCGAAGATTGATACTGCCGATTCGACTAATCATGCGTGTTTCTTCGCTTCGAATCGTCGCTAATTCCTTCTCATTTTCCAGCCGGAATCGTCGACGAGCACTCGTCGCGTGGAATTGTCTCCCGATTGGAATTACAAGACGCGGGACTTGCGAAGCCTCGTAATTTTCCTGGCGGCCGCGAAAATTACTAGCCTAGCGAATCCTTCTTCGTCCTGGTTCTCCTTCTGGAGAGCCGCGAACGAGTTTTCATTGCCACGTGCTCTTGAGAATCCATAGAAATTCCGTTCTTGGCATAAATTGCATTTGAATAACCGGCACGGGGTGCGTACACTATGATTAGACTGGGGATTCTTATGCGAAATAAAATATTGCCAGCCATTAGTTGCAAGACGCGATGACTGCGAATTTTTGTGATATTTATTTCAAAGACCCAACTTGTTAAATTATTTAACAGCTCGTCTCACGTGGTCTGACATCAACATTTTTTTTCCTACTTTTTGCCAAGTCTCGATTTAAGAGTTTATGAAACCCGCACAAACGTCAACAGAGTTCATTCAACACGTTTAAAAAAGTCAAATTAACTTTGTACACTTTCTTGTTTAAAGCCATAGTGCACAACGTATTGTACAATCGATGCATGATTTTCTTCTACGAAATTATTTGAATATTTCATGAAGGAGGTACGTGGCATTCCATTAAACAATTTAGTAAGGAAAGCAAACAGCGAAACAAATCTGTTTACTTTTCATGACAGAAAACACTGTTTGCAAAGAGACAACGGTCGAGTATCCTGAAATATACAATAGTTGAAAAGACTCGTAGGATTTAGTATGCTTTTCAGTGCTCGAGCCGGTTCCGCTAGGATCGGAAAATTATTCTTCAAATGTTTAATGCGTCCTCTGAGGTCGAACGAGGACATCCGGGCGAAAGGATACGATGATCGAAGAGATCTCGATAATTCCCGTGGAGAAGCGTCTAAAAGGCCTAAAGGAAAAGAGGGTCGCGTCAGGGCCGTGGCAAGGGACAAGGTTCTCGAAGGAGATGTTCGATCGGTCACGGCGGAAGTTCGCCATTAAAAATCGTGCATTATTCGATTATTCTCGTTACACGGCCGGAATGAAAGGGATCGGGGGCTCGTGGTCCGCGCGGCGTTCTCAAAAGAATTTAAAGAGCACTTGAGAGGGTTCCCTGGAACATCCTCGAATGCGACGTCGATCGATCAAGAACATATTCCGCGGCGCGCGTTCTGCAAATTCAGCAGCAAAGGTTTCCGTTTTATTTTTAGAACGGCCGAAACCGCGCGGCCGCGGTGAAACCGAACGAAAAAGCCGGCGCAATTCGCCTAAACGTCCTCGAAAACTCGTCTTTGCCTCGAGGTTGCACCTTAACCATTCCACAATTTTTTAAAATGATCAAATATATTTTTCTATCCAAGCCTATATTATAGCAAAAACGCGGTGCAACTTCTAAATAAATTCAAACGTTTCGATCAATCAAAAATTTCATTGAATTTATTTAGAAACTACACAATTTATATCGTAATATAATCTTGACCCAATAAATGAATTTAATCAATTTAAATAAATTTTATAATTTCAGAAATTGTGCACTAAACAAGTTCACACCAGACATTTGGTGCTAGGTTTCCCTAGGCTTAATATATTAAAATTTTTGCAAAATGTCACGTTTTGGGTGGGTGAGCAAATTAAAGGTTAAAAATTGGAGACTCTAGCGCGCAGTCTTGTAGACGTGCCCGACATTTTTAAGTGACCTAATCGAGCGGCTGAACGGAGAATCAAGGTCCGTTGAATAGGACCCAATTTCGCGACAATACTCTCCTCGTGCAACGCGTCGTGCAGTCGGCTACGGAGATGCATCGATGCGCCGATGCACCGGCTGCAACGGAAGGCGATCCTCGCCGCGAATTATTGCATTACCGGTCCAGCTTGATTGCACTTTCCCGCGAGGACGAGGATCCGCCGCTGCGAAAGTCTCCGCCGCTAATGCAGTCAATTAGCGCGTCGCAGGCTCACGACGGCCATTAACGGCCGCCATGTTGCGGAAAACCTTTGCGATCGGTCCGCGGAAAATTCGAGGCTGATCGTCCTACTGTTTTTTGCTTCAAAATATTTTCTATCGAATTCCTTGAGCCCTAACAATTTTTCCTAGACTCCGCAATAATTTTCCTGAAGCCTCGGCTTCTTCCTGGACCTTTCCCTAGCTTCGTAATAGGTCCTGCAACTTATTACGCCAGATTTAAAGTCTTTCCGTGGCTCCTGCAATTTTTTCCCGAACGCTAAATGTTTTAAAGCTGTAGAATTGTTTCCTGAGCTCGAGGTTTCTTTCCTGGAGCTCGAAATTTTTCTCCGGCCTCATTTATACTTTTAAGACGTCTTATACTGTTTTATGAGGTCCTATAAGTTCCTTCACACCTCTAGGAGTATTTAAGGAGGTGCCATAATTTCGTTCACACCTCCATGAATATTTTAGGAGCTCCTATAATTTGTTTCCCACCGCTACGATTTTTTTAGGAGGTCCTATAGTTTGTTTCCTACCTCTACTATTTTATGGAGGTTCTACAATTCCTTTCACACCTTTACGATTTTTTAAGGGCTCCCATAAAATTTGTTTCCTAGCTCCACAATGTTTCTTGGACGTCCTATAGTCTATTCGATATCTTTAAAATTGTTTTAAATATGTTTGAAACGTTTCCACTTGTAAAGTTCGCCAAAATTAACATTCCCGGAGAAATAAGACAAATTCTCGATAACCAAAATTTCCAATGATCCAAGTCGAGATCAAGAAGTTAGTGTCTTTGTTACCAGCTACCGCTAACTGGTTTCATCTTGGGTGTTTTGCAGGTGGGCAGCGCAAGAGGCGGCACAAAGGGACCCTGGATACGCGAGTCAGTACAGGAGAAGGCCGAGGTTGGCCGGACTGAGTGGTCTCGGTGACTGGACTAGCTTTGGAGGGGAGGTAAGGGCGGCGAGCTTGCGAAAGCTTCGTCTGAGATACTCGTTAATTGCGGCTTCTCGCGAATCCTCGAGGACCCCCCTCTACTTTCGCGAGAACCCTCGCGAAGCCTCGCGAAACCACCGCGAATTACGCGACGACGAGGCTCTTCCGGGCTCGGGCCTGCTCGCTACTCGACTAAAACTCCACCCACACTTCACGGAAACACGTCGACCGGCCCGTGCATTAGCTCGGAAATGAAGTCCGGGGATTGCACGCCGGAAGGTTTCCTACGCAAACGTTGGTTTCATTTTTGTTTCTCGCTTCGAAACCTTCCGGTCGAAGAATTAAATCAAGTGTTGGGTAGTTTTTTTTTCTTCTTTGTTCATTGTTGTGACTAGACTGCGGATTTTTGTGCAAAATTGTCTGCTGCAAGAAACAGCCTACCGAGTAAACAAAATTTATTAAGATCCTTTTTATTCTTATTAATTTTTTTATTCTTATTCCCAACTGGCTCTTGTATCTTATAACAGAAATGCAGACAATTTTTGCATAAAAATCCGCTGTCTATGTACATTTACTCGAATGAAAAGCATTAATAGACAAAGTTAATTGACAATGAAGTTTGCATTTTACTCTGTGATTTAATTCATTTCATAAATTAACATTCAGTGTTGCTAATTTTGCTAAGAATCGTTTCAAAGCATGTCGATATCGGTCATTGGTGACCACCGTGGCAGTCAACGCGTTAATAAGTAAATGTAATTAAATTTTAACGAATATTCTATATTTAACAGGGCAGAAATGAGGGCAACATTTAGCTCCGTTTGGATCCAACGTTATTTACAGTAAAGTCTTGGCTTCTCGCGGGGTAACTCCCCAGTGGAGGGGATAGACGATCTGACTAAGATCGTGTAGGTCCGTACGGCTTAGATCGAGACTTTACTGTAAACCAAGTCCCCGTACGTTAATTAAATCGTTCACCATGCGAGGATTAAATGAGAATATTCTGTCGTGGCCTTTACCTGAAGTTGCGTGGGAAGAACTTCTTCCTGGAGCTAGTAGATGATCCCGAATAACAATATGGAGGAAAGACGTCCGAATATTCTCTTGTTGTCCTTATTTGAAGTTGCACGGGAAGAACTTCTTCCTGGAGCAAGTAGACGATCGAACGTAGTAGCGTGAAGGGAAGATTGAAGTTGAAGGGTACCCTGAAGAAGGATTGATGGTTTGAATTAGGTACCTGGTCTGGTGGACATGGCGCCAGGCCGGGATCAGGGCGGAGGGGCGGGTGGCGGTGGGGGAGGCGGCAAGGGCACCACGTCGTTGTTCATCCTTTCGGAGGATAACTGCATCCGGAAGCATACTCGGTTCATAATCGAGTGGCCGCCCTTCGAGTACGCCGTCCTGCTCACCATCATCGCCAATTGCGTGGTCCTCGCCCTCGAGGAGCACCTGCCCAAGCAGGACAAGACCATACTCGCGCAGAAGCTCGAGGCCACCGAAATCTACTTCCTCGGGATCTTCTGCGTCGAGGCGAGCCTCAAGATCCTCGCCCTTGGCTTCGTCCTCCACCGTGGCTCCTATCTGCGCAACATCTGGAACATCATGGACTTCTTCGTCGTGGTGACCGGGTGAGACCACTGTTTTCTAATATTACACGCGTCCAGACTATTCACGGGGTTTTTTTTCGACCTCTTTCTTCCTCTCTTTCTCTCTCTCTCTCTTTCTCTTTCTCTTTCTCTCTCTCACTATGACTCCCTTTCTATTTATTCTTACGGGTCAAACAGTGCGTATCATCGATACGACCAACACGTCCATGTTTTAATATTTTGGTAGTTTAACATATTCACTGTCTTAGGACTTTTATTAACCATTAACTATTGCTGTTAATTGATAGTAATTTTTATGTTGTACCTCTTCTCGCATATATTGTAAAAATTCTGATTGTAACTGTGAATCAAGTATGATGCTTGGGACAGTGAATGTGTTGAGAAATGATTAGAGGTGACCTTCAACTATTTTCACTATTAGTGATCAAAATTTACGAAGATCACCTTCAATTTGTTAATGTACATTTTTTCTACCGGTATGTCGATAAAAATTCAGATTCATAATTGAATGACCTTAATTTAACCTTAAACCTCCAAATGTTCAAAAACTATTTACATATTCTGCTTTATTTGTTACCTGTAAGTATCGAATGTGTCGTTCAGACAGGATAGCAATAATTGACAAAAGTGTAATTGTTGATGTTTATTTTATCTAAAACGCAGAAGCAATATTAGAGTATAATTTCTTTTTTGGAACATCAAATTATTAAAATTTTGAGGAGTTGGTATATTTATGATACGCACTGTGTATGTTCAAGGTGTTAGAGCAGTTACTAGTCAGTGTACTGCTCGTAAACGATAAGCATACGGACAAAATGCCAAACTTAGACGCATAAATTACTCGGAGATATAAAATACAATATCTTTTTGCCACGAAACGAGGCTATTTAACCCCCACGTTAATTTCTCGTTGGAGAAATTATGTTTTAATCTTTACGGACATCTTTCTACTATTTTTGAGTGTGCTATAGTTATATCACTTCATTCGTTAACGTACCGATAAAAAATTTTACTGGACATAATAACACGAATTCGTCTTGAGACTGTAGTTCTCTGGTTTCACATGAAAACAATGAATCTGTAAGTTTCCATTTGAACAATTAAGGCTCACTTTTATTTCTGAAATAACTATGCAAGCTACTTGTAAAAAGTGATAACAATCTTTCAATTTTTTTCCACACTTATCGCTTATGAGAAAAGCATATAGTAACTGCGTGAACACCTTGTGAACGCAAACAGGGTGTACAGGGTGAGTCGTGAAAAGCAGAATGTTCAAAATTTGTTTCCGAAATCGAAAATGAAATGAAGACATAAAAAAAAAAAATGACATATGTGTAAATGACATATTTGTTTCGTTCATTAAATTCGTAGGCTTCGGGAAAATTTTCAACTGAAACTCTCTTTTATTATCATTTCTACAAGGTACGCACCTTTGTTCAGTTTATCACGATACACCCGGTATATTTGACATCTTATACCGATGTATCTCTCAATCTCTCCTTCTCGGGAATCTTCCACTCGTTCTCGTTCACTGAGACTCGGATTCTCAGTCACGCGGTTCGTCATCATAGAAGGAACCTGCGATATATCGACTCCATGAGTCTCGATTTGAACAGAGACACACGCTCATCGATTCGACAAAATTCGAGTTCACTTTAACTTCAAGCTGAAACCAAAACTTCCTCTTCCTCGAAACGTCTAACCAGGATTCGCATGGAGAATCTCCAATCCTGGAACTCAGAAAATTATGAAAATCTAAGGACAATATATACTCCAAACAATTGATAATTATCTGAATATCCGAATTGGGGATCGTGATAAATAAATAAAGTTTGATTTCGAAGTATCTCTATTGTTTGGGTACCAGACGATTTTCGAAAATTATTTCCAAGAAAACTATCGGACATGGAATTTTAAAATTTTACAGGTTTATTGATAAACGTTTGTAAAACGTGTCATAGTTTTTTCAAGTAAATTCATCGATCGTGTCCGAAGTTATAACAATTTGATCGGACGCGTACGAATCCGAGCAAATGAAAACGTAATAGCATAAAATCAAAGTAAGGACCGGTTTTTTGTTAATTTTAACCACTTGGAGAGAATGTTGATAACAAAAAGAACATATTCAGAGTGTGTCCTGGACACAAAAATCGGCATCCGAATGCAATTATCGGGATCGTAAAATGACGTGTGTCCTGTTCGAACCGTCCAGAGACCGCGGACCAGGCAGCGAGCATCGAAACAGGGGATTCTGCGAAAAGTTCGCGACAAGCCTAACCTCGTGTTCATCGTGACGGCTCTCTCTCTCTCTCTCTCTCTCTCTCTCTCTCTCTCATGATCACGGCTATACGATCTTTCGTTCCCTCCCTCGTTTTCTCCTCCGAACAGACGAACGAGCGCTTGCGTTCTTGCTCTCCACTATTTTCTCTTTCTCTCCACGCCTCTCTATGCCTCACTCTCTTTCTCTCTGTCTCACCGTTCTATCTCTTTCGGGTTCTCTCTTGTTCTTTTTTTTTTCTTTGGTTCGCACGACGTGTAACTCACTAATCGACGAGAGTTCACGACCGAGATCGCGAGCCTAACGATCGAGACCTGTGTAACACGTTGCCGCTGCGCCGTTCGTTGGCTGTCGAGGCAAACGCGGACGTTTGGAGAGGAAAACAGTGGACGAGGAGAATGTTATGGTCAGGTCTGATCGACTCCCTAACGAGTTAACTTCGGCCGAGCCTAATTGTTTCGGGAGTGAACGAACCCCGCGATCGAGCAATCCGTTCTGCCCTCCCCAAAAAAACCCCTCGCGATCCTGTCCCGGGAGGAAAGCCTTCTCTCCTCCTCGATCGCTGCGTCGTCGTTCGTCGAAAATCATGGAACACCGGGGAAAAAGTACTACTAACACGTTCACAGTTTTCGTCCGGATCGAGATTCTCAAATTTTCCGGAGCGACTGAAAAAGCAGAAATTAACAACTCCATTTCTTTCGCTTAGGTCGAGAGAACATTTTACCGTAGACTCGGATTAAAGCCTGAAGCCTCTAGTTCTGTAATTTTTATCTAGAATATTTTTACTTGACAGTAGGTGAACTACAACTTGAAAAATCAGCTGAATCCTCAAAAATTTTACTCGTGAACGAACGTACCGTAGATTTGGAGATAGCAGCTGCCCTTTCGCAATGACTCCTCGAAAATTGATATACTGAAAATTGCACATGAAGTCTAAGGTTGCTCATTGTAAAGTGGGGGTTCGATTTTCAAATCTGTGATGGTTTCAGTCATCATGTAAATTTTCCAATGATTTTACAGGCGTTTCAATATCATTTTCGAGACAGCATGTAACAGTTTCCCACCCTCTATAATAAGAGGCTACATCAGACAAAAGTATTCTAGAAAAAAATTGACAATGGATCTCAAAAGTAGAGATTTGGAGCTTTAAAATGACTCTATATTCATCGTCACACTAATCTTTTCAACAAAATGATCACGGTTTAAGTGTCGACAATTTTTGGGAGTAGTGTTCAAGAAAATCGAAAAAATGTTGCATAAAGGTACAAAGACCTGTCAATGTTATTATTGGGAAAATCGGAGAACAATTAAGAGTCGAATAAATTCGCCGTAATGATCGCTCCGGGAAACGAAAAATCGTCTAGAAACGTACAGGGGACCGTTGATTCGTCGATTAAACGGAAAGAGCGTAAAATCGAGTAGCAGCGTGAGAGCAGATTATTCGAGGAACGGTGAGCGTGTTAAAGGGTCGATTAGGGGAGCTAGCGGAGGATCGATCGAGGTGGTGAAAGGGCGTTCCTCCGTGCGGGCGCTTAGGATTTAAGGAAAAAAAAAATAAAAATAAAACCGCGCCGATCGGTGTCAAAGGCCGAGCAGATAGATTCTAGAGTAATCCTTGGATTAGGTCGATGACCGTGTTCGCCGAAACAAACGTGGACGTCGACCTGCGTATGCTACGTTCCTTCAGGGTCCTCAGACCGCTAAAGCTGGTTTCGAAAATTCCAAGTGAGTCAGTCACGCAGTTCCTGCGGAACGGCAGAAAATGCGAACGCAATAAGTAAACAGTAATATACAGAGTGCAGTAAACAGAGAACAGTCGAGCAGCAGAATTATCTAAAAATCCATTATCTAACTAATGCCCCCCACCCCCCACCCCCTTTTAATAACACCCCCCCTGGCAGTTGTTATATTCCCTGGCAGTTTATTATTGTGTGCGTTCGACTAGTCTCCTTAGTTTTATTTCTTGAATACTGTTCCTTGATTTTACGATAACCGCAGTCACACTTTTAGCTCGTCGATCATTTAGTTTCTCTTTTCTGTCTGTCTGTCTGTCTGTCTGTCTGTCTGTCTGTCTGTCTGTCTGTCTGTCTGTCTATTTAACTATGTCTGTCTGAAACTCTCTGTCTCTTGCTATTTAGTTGACACGTTGGTTTTTGGGTCGACGTTTATTAGCTCCGAGAGAACAGAGCATCGATGCTAAAACTTTAATTACATTCTATCAGTATACCTCTAACACTTATACTTTCATCTATCTATCTCTCTCTCTCTCGCTCTCTCATTATCCTCCTTATCTCTTTAAAAATTAATCACCGCTTTAGTTCACTCTGTCCATTTAGTTTCGAGCGATACGTTTATATACTTCCGTTTTTTTGTTCAGCCAGTTTCAAGTTTCTCCCGTTTCGTTGAATTGAATACCACCACAGTTTGAACTTAGAGGCTATGGGTGTATTAGATCAGTTGATTGACGCTAGATGATCGTTGACAGTTTGATGATCGATATATTACTTGATACATGATATATCTATATATATACATATATATTTATATATTATTACATTCTGTGTCTACGTGTTTGCGTAATTCGAGTGTCTATTATATATTATTATTATTATTATTATTATTATTATTCTATATACATACATATAATACATATATATTATGCGTAATTAATCTATATATCCTTCTACCGCCTCTATAGAGGACTTGCGTGAACTAGATCGCTAGAGTGTTTCCAATTGCGTTTTACTATTCTTCTGTCGTTTTGTTCAGTTTCTTAATGCACACGTTGTTCATTAATTTAGAGACTTCCGGAGTCGAGATCAGACACGCACGAACACTCACACACGTACCCACACGAACACACAGAGCCAAACATAGACACGCACACACACACACGTCGAATCGTCGAGGCAACCGACGATCTATCATCGGAGAAAAAGGAATAAAAAAACAAAAGAAAACTTTTCTTTCTCTTTTCCAAGCACGGGACCGCGGGAGATTTCAAAAAATCGAGGAAAAGGCAATCTGACGTGGGAGAAAAATTGGAAACTACGCGAGAGGCATTCTCTCTTCTTCTCTCACTCTTTCTCTAACTTTTACTTTCTCTGTCTCTCCTTTCCTCTCTCTATCTCTCTCTCAGTCTGTTTCTCACTCTGTCTGTCACACTCTATCTTTCTGGAGGAAAACAATTTTGTTCACCGCCGTCGATTGTTGTTCGCACGCTGACACGAAACGACCACACAACGACTTACCGGCCTGCGGGTGTCTCTATACTTAGCAGTCTCTATCTTTAGCTACAGTCACTGTTTGATAGAATTGACTAATAAATTGGTAAATAGGTACTAGGTGTTCTAGAGCAGTAACGTATTCGAGCGAGCTCGTGTTTGCTAGAGAGTCGTACCTTTAGACGCCCTCGAGAGACCGTGTCATCGTCCCTCGGAATCGTAGATCTCACCGAGGTATCCTCTCTCTCTCACTCTCTCACTCTCTCTCTATCTCTCTCTCTCTATCTATCTATCTCTCTTTCTAACCAGCTTCCCTTTCACTATTGATCCACGATGCTTCTATCTTTCTCTAACTCTGTCCATCACTCACCTCCGACAGACCATCTCGTGTGACATGTAGATGCGAGTGTGTGCGCGTGGGAGGAAACTCGTGATCACCGGAAGTGATTCGAAATCCCTGGAATCGTGGATTTTGTTCATTGACGGGTTTCCCGAATTTTTGAACTAGTCCTTCGTTTCTTTTTTTTTTTACGTTGAAACACGGTGCGCGAAATTTTTAAAACTCCATGCAATATTTTTCGTTGTCTAACCTTTTTTACCCTATGGAATTTCTTAAATAATCGTGGTCTATTAATTTATGTCTGGATTCGTCGCAGATGCAATTTCAATCTTTGATCGCCCTGATAGAATACAGGAGACTCTGCATCAAGGAATTCTAGAACAAGTATAATCGGTCTGTTTTCGTTGCAAATGGTGCTTGGTCGAAGGGTTTGTTCCCCTAGATGGAGGGCTGTCCCGGAGACAATTTTTTAAGTAGCACAATCGACTCCTTATAAATTAACTTTGATTTTAACAGTCGTTGGACGGCGGATTTTATGTATCTGTGGCAGTAGGTGTATTTGAAAAATTATTTTCAATTTATTAAACTGTTTCTGTCACTGCTTCTAGCAATCGATGCAACGATCGTTCACTGCACATTAACATCCGCAGTCTAGCAATCAGATTATATAATTTATAACAGAGGAGAGCATCTTTGTACAAAGATCGAACCATCCACAGAACAAAGACTGGTGGTTCCGCCTCGTCACTTTTTGCAAATGGAGAATCGAAAAACCATCCGCAAGTATCAACTTCCTCCCCGCGCGTCCCGATACAGATATTAGTTGATGATCGTCTCGCCTAGATCATCCGAATCGATCCCCTCTGAGACTAGGCCCTTTGTCCACCGAATCCATCTGTCGTTGGGAGCTCAGCAGTTGGCATGGAGACCGTAACAAAAACGAAAAACCGTTTAAATTGCAACTTTTCTCAAATTGGACCCAACGATTGGATCGCTTGAAAAATTCTAAACAAACGCAAATCTAACAAATTCTAAACGGTATAGGGCATTTTCAAATACAGACAACTCAGAACTTTTTATTCTTTGGTGTCAAAAGTGCAAAAAGTTTCCTCATCGTCTTCGTCTTCGATAAGAAGAATGCAGGCAACTTCTGTATATCCGTGCACTCTCCTAAATAATATTATAGTAATCGTAGATACTGCGAACCTCCCAACGACAGCCGAAAGCCTAGCACCGGTAGCCGATCGAACAAAAATCGGATCGCGCACCATCGTCCCCTGTCCACGCAGCGTTTAGCCACTTAGCGATCCCCTGTCTGGCTGACCATAGTCTGTGAAGAATCGCTGGGAATGTAGAGTATACAGTGTTGAACCACTGCAGCAGTTGCCTATCCACCCTCGCCAGTCTCAGCGACGTAGTCTAGAGCCGAAGAAGACGTGCGAGCCGATCGTCGTTCTAGAACCGTAATGTTGAACGAACATGCTCCAACGATAGCGTAACAGGACCGAAGACAGCGGTCCGGGACCAGCTTCAATCCGATAGAAACTCTCTGTATCTCTCTCTCTCTCTCTCTCTGCAAGCTGTTCGACCCGAGATACCGCCAAAAATTTGACAAAGATTTGAAAAGACTGCGAACTTTGCGCAAAACCGACCCCGCACAATTTTCCACCTTTCAGTTCAGGGTTGCATTGAGAAGAAACTGCGAGAAGACCAGAAGACTCTAAGGGTACCGATCAGAAGAAGATTTAGCAAATTTTTCGTTTCGCAAAGATTCGCAGTCTGCCAGAAACTGCCAATGTCTCCACGAGTTGTTAACGTTCAGAGTCCACCGATAGTTAATTAGATAGACTGAACACGGTTAACAATTCGAGGAATAGTGCCACGGAGTTCTGGTGAATCGTCTCTTCAAGTATTTAGTATCATTAGTCGAATAGCTTGCGCATCTATCAACCGATCTCACTGTCTCTCTCGCTCTATCTACACCTAACTACTCTCTCTCTTTCTCTCTGTCTGTCTCTCTCTCTCTCTCTATCAATCCGATTCCGTCCTAGTCCTACGTACTCCTCCGGGTTTAGGCGATAGTACGCTAGTTAACCATATAGTTGTGTAGCTTAAGTACTTAAGTAGCGTGAGTATTAGTGTAATAGAGTAGTAAGTAGTAAAGTGTGGCGGGGTGTGTGTGTTTTGGGGCAGGTTCATCACGGCGTTCTCGCAAGGCATAAACTTGGATATGGATCTGCGCACGTTGCGTGCGATACGCGTGTTGCGACCGCTCAAACTTGTCTCCGGCATACCGAGTGAGTAGCGTTTCAATACAATCGGCCGTGTCGAATCCAGCCGAAAAAAAAACGATCGGAAAACTACCGATTTAGCCGAGTCGAAAGATCGTTGAAAACCCCGTCTCTTCTCCGGTCTCTTCCTTTCGAGCCGCCCGAAACTAAACCCAGCCTTCGACTGGACCGCTAAAAAGAAAAAAAAAAAATCAACTCGGAAGACAATTTGAATTCGCAGCGCAAACTTTCGGTCACATTCTTTTGTTTACCTCCGTTGGCTGTGTACTCGCGTAGACCTCGATTGACCGGTCGAAGGGCAGAGAAGAAGAGAAGAGACGGTGAAAACGAACCGGAAACGAGAGTGTTAAAAAGAACAAACGGTTCGGTGCTCGAGGAACGCGCTCGTTGTGAAGATTTTCGGAGAACCTTTCGGCGGGTCCAGGATTCGGATACTTCGTGGATCGACTGGATCCGCTGTCGCCTCGGAACGCTCGCGTTCGTCGATCGCGTTGTTCCGGGCGTCCGAGTTTCGTAGTTATCAGTGGTAGTCAGTTTATTGCAAGTATATATATATATATATAAATATACATTTATATATCTTCCGTATATATCTCTCTGTACGCGGGGCGACCCGTTCGGAGCCTCGCGATTGTTTCCCCGAACGACAGTTCGTTTCGAGAGACGGTTCGAAGGGAACCTTTTCTGGTTGCAGAGGCGCATCATTGTTCTTTCAGCTGCATGCTTTTGGTCAGATAGGCGTGTAGTATATTCCGAGGTTATAACACTTTGGTACTGTGTAGCAATTTAAAATTGCTCGGCGCTGTTCGAAATTTACCTTCTCGTACGCTCGGAAATGTCTCGAGCCAGGAGGCTCTTGACACACACCGATTTACCGAAATAGAAATTTCAAAAATGTAAATTTCAAACGCCTATCTGGAAAAACGCAGTTTCATTTTTGAGAACCAAAATTCACGCCAGAGGAGGATATCCCTCTGCAAACGGAAAAAGTCTCACCTGAGATATTGTTTTGGAAGAACTTATGTGGTTCGCGAGATCGAGGGCGAGGCTCGAAAAGTGTCGTCCCGTGTATACATCTATATTATCTATATTGTTCTACATACATACATATATATCTATACACGTAGATGCCTTGCAACGTTAGAACGATTATGTTGTTTTCTGTAGCACCACCCAAATAGATATCTTTTTGAGAGTGCTGTATGCTGTGTCCATTGTAAACCGACGAAGTATCCCAATTGTTTGGCCGCCGGATCGTTCGCGATCGTTCGATAATCGAAACCTTTTGTCGGCAAATGAATGAGAACAGAAAGAGAAATGCGATTATATGGTAGTAGGTGTTCGTAGGTAGATTTACAGAGGATATAAAGAAGAAGAAGATGAAGAAGAAGACGCGATTCCGCGGGCGCGATTTCCCCGAGCAGCGACGGACGAAAACCGGGATAATGATTGTAATGAAAAAAAAAAAATAAATAAATAAATAAAGACGTAAGGACCGGGATATATAGTGTGCTCCCACGGAGACAAAGAATCGATTCGATAGACGCGCGATAGTCGCTCGAAGACGGCCGGTGGTAGGGCCTAATTACTCCTCGGCAACTTTTTGCGAACAGGTCTCCAGGTGGTGCTCAAGTCTATCATCAAGGCGATGGCCCCGCTTCTGCAGATCGGCCTGCTGGTGCTCTTCGCCATCGTGATATTCGCCATCATCGGCCTCGAGTTTTATTCGGGAACCCTGCACAAAACGTGTTACAGCATCAGGGACATCCGTGAGTACTCGAGCAACCTCTCCTTAAATGCTCCAGAGCTTCGAACATTATTAAATATCTTCGCGGCACTTGGTGGGGGTCAGACCCAGAAACCCTGATTACGCTCTACAAGAGCTTCGTTCGCTCTGTTATTGATTATGGATCATTTATCTTCTTCCCCCCGAGTAGCTCCGTTTCCGAAAAACTGGAAAGATTACAATACAGTGCAATAATACTGGCACTTGGCTATCGGGTGACCACCCCGACCAATATTCTAATCGGGGAGTCCAAATTGACGTTAATTAAGGAACGCGCTGTTTATCTAGGATGTTGTTTTGTATCTAAGACTCTAGCCCACCGCAGCTCTCTCACCTTCAAGTGCATTAGAGATTATTACGACCTATTTAAGGGTTTGAAGAGCTTCAATAAAAAAAAAACCTCTCCTACCGAAACAATCCCCGTTCAGCGTCTTTTACAGTGAATTCTCGATATATGTCAACGGCACAGATCTTGGCGTCCGAGGTCTCTTAATAATTCCGCGACGTTTATCACCCGGGCGTTGACGACATATATAGAGAATTCACGGTACTGCAAATGATTTCTAAAAATGATCACCCTGTTATCACAAATCCGCATTTTAGTGAGAATCGGAGCGGTTGGTTGTCATTTTTAACCGTTGTTTATTCTTTGTACTATTTTTTAGTTTATGCGCGCACAGAGAATCGAACGTTGAGACATCGTTGAGAGGATGATGGACGTTGATGACGGTTCTGTTGTAGATTCAATCGTGAAGGAGGGCGAACAGGCGAGCCCGTGTAACACGGACAACAAATCCGAGGCGCCGTTCGGGGCCCACGTGTGCGACGCAAACGTCTCGACGTGCATGGATCACTGGGAGGGACCAAACTTCGGCATCACCAGCTTCGACAACATCGGATTCGCCATGCTCACTGTCTTCCAGTGCATCACTATGGAGGGCTGGACTGCCATATTGTACTGGGTAAAGCAAGAGATATGTCCTTCAGTGTTATAAATCAACGGATAACTTTCTCTGTCCTATCACTGTCTCTCCTTTGTCTTTCTCTATGTTTGTTTTCGTATACGTTCGAAAAGAATCGTCGGCCTGACAACAAGCTCTCTTTCTGTGTCGTAACCCTTGTCCGACTTATTGCCTGCGTCAATTTCCCTCGTGCGAAGCAGGCTGGAGCGTTTCGAGCAAATCATTTGAATATCCCGCTTGTTATCGACGACAGAAACAATATGCATTGAACGACTCAGTTTCGAGATATCGTTTGGTGTATTTCCATTTAGAGTAACAGTGGTTGAACCTCTGTATCTCCACGTGATCTGGTAGAAAACTTAATAGCACCAGGTTACAGAGGACTTGGACAGGCTTTTTTGCAGAATGCATTTTTTCCCATGATCGATACCGAGCGAGATATTCGGGTGACCTGTTTGAAATGCTCCATTTTATGTACTCTCGATCTAAATGTGTAACCACTAACCGTCGTCTCTGTCGATCATTCGTACTATTTTCTGTGTCGTGTTTCTGTCTGTTTCTTTTTCATTCTGTTCTCACTCTGTGTTTCTCACTTTCTCTCGTTCTCTGTTTCTCTCCCTTTCTCTACGACTATATCTCGTTTCTCTTATGTCTCTATTTCTTCACCTATCTCTGTCTGTGTTTGGCCGATGACAGGTTTGGCTTCCGTCGTTTCTTGTTCGTTCACTGGGACGAAGAAGAGAAGCGCTTGCAACATGTTTGAACAGCTCTAACACTGACGTATATGTTCACCTTGCTCAGTATAACACTGTCAGTTTCAGCCCTCTTTGCAAATCTTGGTGTTTGACCGTGTTAATATAAATACGTTCGCGTGTATGTACATCCGTATTGTGTGCGTGCTACCGTTCAGAATTATTTGGCCACTGTTGAGCGTTTGTTCCACGTTAATCGGTACAATTGTTGGCTCGTAAATTAACTTCTCGACCACCAGGGTAAAGGACACCAATTACTGTGTACCAATTACTGCGCCTGTATTAATTATACTTATTTTTAAAGCATAATGAATATTCAAAAAGAGATATTACATTTTTTTTTATTAAAATCAGTTAATATATACATGTTACATATCACTTTTTTAATATTCATTTTGCTTTAAAATAAGTACAATTAATACACGCACAGTAAGTGGTATCCCCACAGTAATTGAGTCGCTATCCTACACGTCCCCCTTTTGTTCCGTTGTATTGCAATTGGGGAAGCAGTGTATTATACACATATTTAAACAATTTTGAGGTAGAAGGTAATTAATGGGTCAACATGTGTATTGAATACTTCACGTTAGATAACCTTGTCTTTTCCCAAATTGTACCTTGCACAATTCCTAAACGATTTTATTTATTTTAGATTTTCAACCTAGAATATTTCCATTTTTTTCATAATATTCTTTATGATATTTTCCATTTCACGGATATGAAACTGATCGATCTGACATATACTTAAACGTTCGGTAATTTATTAAATACAAATTAAATAATGTCAAAAATACTTTGAACAATGGTGTAAAAATTTTCAGGTTAATTCTATTTGGAACAGTTGTTGCTGTTTTAAACCGATCCATCAGACTTCACGCGTCTATGGTTCGAATACTGATGGACGGTAGTGTTGCACACAACTACATACATGTATATATACCGTTCTACGCTTCGTTCCATCGAAATCCGAAGAGAACAGGACAAGCTCCATCGATCGATTCTCTTCCGGTTCCGATCGCAAGCACGATACGATCGCGAATCGTATTGCAACCCCGGGAAACGGCACTGTGCACAGTGGTCCTCAACATCGTTTTAACAAAGAGTTAACAACGCTCTCGATCATCGTTCGATCGACGTTCTGAAATCGGTGGTGAATCGTAGCCGTTTCCCGCGGCCACTCGGAAGAAACGAAACGATCTATAGGGATCCACGCGTAAAATCAGTTCGATGTAACCTCCCGGCCCGATGATCGGTATCGACGCGTTTATACTTCACGCGGCTCTGGTGACATTTGCAGACAAACGACGCTCTTGGCAGCACGTACAACTGGATTTACTTTATACCATTGATCGTCCTTGGCTCATTCTTCATGCTGAACTTAGTTCTCGGTGTTCTGAGCGGGTGAGTATCCTCCATTCAGCCTCTGTCTCTTGTCGAACGAAAAACGGTTTAAGCTGCGTCTTCCGTTCTTGTTTTTTATCGCGATGCAGGATCCACGGCGATCCAAAACAAAGAATTGCCAGTAAGAAACCGCGGTTCCTCTTGAACAATTTCCATTTTCTAGTAAAGTGCCATTTCGTTGCTCGAAAATATATTTTTCGAAAGCATCGGTGTAGAATGCCACAGAGAAATTCTAATTTTCCCGATGACAATGTACAGGGTGTTTGGTAACTGGTGGTACAAGCGAAAAGGGGGTGGTTCTACATTAGAGAGTAAGTCGAAAATATGGAATAAACATTTTTCGTTTGAGGCTTTGTTTTCGAGAAAATCGACTTTGAGGATCTGTCGGGTTTGTGTGGTTTAGTATATGCAGGAAGTAGATTTGGTTGGTCATGATCAGACGCGTCAGACAATTCCTATCTAATAGCATGCTGCATTTCAAACTCGATTTTCTCGATAACGAAACTTCGGATGAACAAAATTTTATTCTATATTTTCGACTTATTCTTTCATGTAGAATCACCCCCATTTCGCTTGTACCCACCAGTTACCAATCACCCTGTATTTTTTCACATTTTACAAAAGAATATAATAGGATGCTGTGACTATGCTGTTGTAGCTCGCGTAATTTTGATTATTTTTACGTGGGGAGAAAATCACGCAGGTATTTCAAGTACCGACGCATTTTTCCGAAAATAAAATTCCGTGGAACAGTCTGGAAAACCAGAATCCCTTTTCTTTCTGCTCGAGAAAAGGGCACGATTTCCTCTACCCGTTGTTGTATCCTGCATCGTTATGGTTTCCCAGGATCTACGGGAACTGTGCTGCGGCAGTCGATCTCTATTTCTTTCTTTTCCGTCAGGGAGTTTTCTAACGAACGAACACGCGTCGAGAGGCGGGCGGCTTATCAGAAAGCAAAGAGAAAACGTCTGTTCACGACTGCGTTCAGTGCCTACTTAAAGTGGATCACTCAAGCAGGTCTCGAAACGATCGATCTTTTCCCTCGAGTTTGTCGCCCCGGTAGCCCCGTTGTTTGTCCGCATCCAGAGACGATTCTCCGTTCACGTACCGGGTGTCCCGCGGGAAAAAAGAAACCGTTCGACAAAAACCAAGTCGCGAACGCCACGGCGAACTTCGCGACGATACTCGGCCGACGTTACCACTCGAGAGAACCGTCGAAAAATATTGACTCGGGAACACTTTTATCGGTTTTCTCGCTGGACACTCGCCCGCGAAAAGGGTCCTGCAGCGATCGAGGTGTCCTGGCAGCGCTTCTTCGCGAAGAAACTCGGTCCTCGACGTCTCGCGCGAACGAGCCATGCTTTTTCACCCGAGTTTCCGGAATTGTGCTCCTTGAATCGCGATGCAATTTGCCCGGGACGATTGTACGTGACGAAACGAGTCGAAAACGTGCAGTGAACTTTTTTGGAGGACTTTCCGGTTCCAGGATAATCGTGTTTGAAGGACCGTCGGAACGCTGTTGAAACAGAACGGACCAACGCGTCTGCGATCTTTGGGCCCGATTATTTCCGAAACCGAAAACTCCGATGGAAAAGTTTGTTAGGATTTATTTTAGACGTGTTTTTTCCACGTGGAATCGACTGTGTTTGGTCGCAGAATTCGGGAGCACGTTCGGCAGACCCAGCGGAGAAATCAAACAGTAACGAGAACCGGGTAAACGCTAGTCGCCACCGGTAAAACCGCATTCTCTTAGCTCGTAGCGCCAGCAATCTCACTGAGTTTTCATTCTCACCCGGCCCCAGATGTATCGTATTAACCTGCGGCGATAACGTGCTAAGCGTAACTGCGCGAGTAGGCGATCGTCAGCGAATTGCTAGCAACTATTCCCAATAGAGCGCTCGCTAGAGTAAGACCAAATAGAGGGAGCCTCGTGTGAGTCTCTGGGACAAATTATCCGGCAACGTTTCGAGGCAATCCTTGTAGCTTTTAATGCTCTAAAGCACGTTTCCCTAAAAAAAACCTCAATTTTTAAGACAACTATGGAAATAAAGACTAGGTTCCAACTTTACGAATTTTTCCTGCGTCAACCGTGAAAATTAGGCGAATGAGCCTTACTTAGAATGATTCCTTAGACACTCCTGCATAAAACAGTATTTTTTTATAACATCCTGAACTTTTCTAAATACGTTGAAATAATTTTTGAAGTCAATCGAGACAAAATAGTGTGTCAAGCAATCGCTGGGATAAAAGGAGTCTCGCTCCCGTTGAACTTTGTTTAAACACGTTTAAATTCCCTTAATGTTACAAAACGAAAAAAATACTGTGATATTCAGGAGAGTCTAGAGAATCGTTCCGCATAAGAATCACTCGTCTAGCACTTACGGTTAATACAGAAAAAATTCACAAAGTTCATTAAACTTTATTAAGGAAGTCCTAAAATTCTGAAACTTCCATACGAAAGTTCCCAATAGCCGAGCATTGAAAGCACTAGGGAAACTCCGATTAAAACGCAAAAATGGCGTAGGATAACGAGAAACCGGACATTTTCCTTCGGAAAACCGGGCGACCGATTTTCTAGAGATTCGGAAGAAACGTTCAAGAAATTGGTTTTACACGAGGCTCGCTCCAGATGGGAGAAGGGTGACCACCCCGATCCGTCACGTAACCGGCCTATCATGTCTCTGTAACGCTTGTAGAGAGTTTGCGAAGGAGAGAGAGAAGGTGGAGAACCGGCAGTCCTTCCTGAAGTTGCGAAGACAGCAGCAGCTCGAGCGTGAACTGAACTGTTACCTGAATTGGATCTGCAAAGCAGGTTAGGAAGCAGCCTCGATCGGCTATATCGATCGGGACGCCTCTCTCGTCGAAATTCCCTTTGTCGCCCTCTTAAGCTAGAGAATAGATTCCGGCTTTCTTTGTCCCTTGCCGATATGCCGACGCCGATCCAGGCTAGTCGTTTCACTTGCTCCCGGTGCGCACGTCCGACTTGAAACCGATTTGATCACTCAACTTGTCTTCGATGTTCTTTTTAGAGGAGGTAATACTCGCGGAAGAAAGGACCACGGAAGAGGAGAAACTCCACATACTAGAAGGTTCGTGTTTCGATGTCTTCGTTCACCGATATGTTGCCTTTCCCCCCTTAGCGTCGCGTGAGTCACAAGACGGTAACTCTGTTGCGTGGAGATCACTGTTTTCTGTTATTAAAGAGGTCTATTTTTAACAACCTCTTTGTCAGTATTTTTCATGTCAGTATCTGTGCAAAACGCGACGCTAAGGAGGAAAATCTGTGATGAAAGATCGATGACCAACAGTCGATGTTTAAACTGCTATAACTCGGCGAAGAAAAATGTTACGGCAATCTCCCTGGCGCCATATTGAAGAACAAAGTCCCCGCTTTCGAACAAGCCTAGGTAGATTACCGTAACATTTTTCTTCGCGAAGTTATTGCTGTTTAAGTGACACGGTATCCACTGATTCCTATCGTCAGTCTATTTTCCGAAGAAAAAGCCCGGTTAACACTGAACAAAAACATAGTTAACAAGTGGTTAGCGAATTGATGTATACGAATAATGATTTAATGCTTTCTTCTTGCTGGATCGTTTAAATGAACGTGACGTTCTCTCGCAGGAAGGAGACGAGCCGCGGCGAAGAAGAAGAGGATGAAGAACCTCGGTAAAAGCAGAAGCACGGACACGGAGGAAGAGGAAGGTGATGACGACCAGGACGACGGTGAGTCGCGTTCTTCCGGCTTGTCCCCGCGATTACCTCGCCATTTTTCTCCGTCTGTATTCGCGGAATTCCGAACGGAGTCGATCCCGTTCCTAATCGAACAGGTTCCACGATTAAATTCTACCATTTCCAATGTCAAGCCTGTAAACTGTATGAAAAGTTCATGTTGTCGATTGCATCGACTCACCTTCTCGCTATTCGATCAGCGTTGCAGGTGAAACACCTTTCACGACGCAAGGTGGTCTCGCGAGCGACTGCTATTACAACGTAATGACACTTCTCTCTTTAACGTAGTGGTAATCGTTCGTTATGGATTCCTCGCCTTTCCTGGGGGTGGGAGGGATATGTGGGGCTCTTCCGAAGGTATACCCACTAACTCCATCACGGGACCTTCCTGAGCTAGCGGGGGCTCCCCCTCTACCTAATCAACCTAGTTGAGGGCTTCCCCTCTACCTAGTCAACCTAGTAGGGGGCTCCCCCTCTACCTAATCAACCTAGTTGAGGGCTTCCCCTCTACCTAGTCAACCTAGTTGAGGGCTTCCCCTCTACCTAGTCAACCTATTCGGGGGCTCCCCCTTTACCTAATCAACCTAGTTGAGGGCTTCCCCTCTACCTATTGGACCTAGTAGGGAGCTCCCTCTCTACCAGTCAACCTAGAAGGGGGCTCCCCCTCTACCTAGTCAACCTAGTAGGGGGCTCCCCCTCTACCTAGACAACCTAGTAGAGTGCTCCCCCTCTACCTATTGGACCTAGTAGGGAGCTCCCTCTCTACCAGTCAACCTAGAAGGGGGCTCCCCCTCTACCTAGTCAACCTAGTAGGGGGCTCCCCCTCTACCTAATCAACCTAGTTGAGGGCTTCCCCTCTACCTAGTCAACCTATTCGGGGGCTCCCCCTTTACCTAATCAACCTAGTTGAGGGCTTCCCCTCTACCTATTGGACCTAGTAGGGAGCTCCCTCTCTACCAGTCAACCTAGAAGGGGGCTCCCCCTCTACCTAGTCAACCTAGTAGGGGGCTCCCCCTCTACCTAATCAACCTAGTTGAGGGCTTCCCCTCTACCTAGTCAACCTATTCGGGGTCTCCCCCTGTACCTAGTCAACCTAGTAGGGGGCCCCAGCTACCTAATCAACCTAGTACAGTGCTCCCCCTCTACCTAATCAACCTAGTACAGTGCTCCCCCTCTACCTATACAACCTATTCAAGGGCTTCCCCTCTACCTAGTCAACCCAGTAGAGAGTTCCCCCTCTACGTAGTCAATAGATAATTTTTATTTTGCATAAAAATTCGCGTTGCACTCGTTATTATACTGATTATAAGCCTCGCGAGGCCACCAGCGTCCAATTCCAGTGCCTCATGGGAGAGAGAACGATATGATTCCGCTTGTTTCAGAGCCTAAGAAAATCCTGAAAGGTAACTACAACAGTGAGCGCAGCCGAGCCTCTTGATCAGCGGCGCGATAAAGGCTGCGTACCCGTAACTTTATTTCTGCAGTTGTTTTTCTCCGTGTGTGTTATTATCGTGTGTTCTCATGTGTCTAGGAAGAACTTACTCTCTTTGGTACATGCCCGCACTCAGTACGCACAATACACACACGAGACACGTAACACGTATCCACACACGTAAATTTGTGACAGGAACGCTGCAGTCGCTATCCGACTTTGCTGCAGAGCAAACTTCGCGCGGCCATACGCGGAGCATAATTGCTCTGTTCGATCCGCAGTGGCGAATTATGCGTCTCTGGGGTCCTAAATTGAAATCTGCGAGCCATAACGGTCTCTATACTATTACGATATATTTACCAGTTTCTAAAATTGAGTAAGAAGGCAATCGGAAAAGTTTATTGGAAAAAAGATCCAAGAGAAAAAAAAAAGAAAAGTTGGATATTCCGGCGGAACGAGGAAAATAATTTTTTATCTGAACGTTACGAGAACTCATTTCATGGAAATTATTGATATACGGGAACTTAATAATCCGCCACTGTCGATGGGTGTCAGGATACTTCTCTGTCGGTAGTGCAAATGGTAGACCGCGTTGTTTAGGACTTGCGGCTGAGGACGTCCAAGGTGCCGATTAATTTGCTGTCACTTTTTTAGGAACTGCTTCTGTTGGCTGGTGTCGCTGTACACTCGTGTATATATATATATAATAAACATTTAAACGTGTGTGCGTGTGTGTGTCTCTCTCTGTTTGTTTGTTGAAGCCCAACAAACGAGTGTTGAACACTCGTGTCCACGTGGTGGGGGCTGGGGCCACAATGCCCACGTGGTTCTAGGTGGGGCTTGTGATGCCCACGTGCATATACGATGCCGCTCGAAATTATTTCGTTGCGAATTGTTACTGCTGAAACGTCAACAGCTGTTTGACACTTCGGTGTTCGAGACTTCACGAAGAAAGGGCCTAGCCGATTAAGATGGTCAAAAGTGCCCTTAGACGTTTTTCAATGATTGATGAACCATTCGAAAGCTGACCAAGAAAAACCCCTCTGAGCAAAATTTCAACCCCCTATCTTACTCGTGAGGGTAGTTACAGGGTAAATTAGATTTTGAGCTTTTCCGCGCATTTTCCGCACTCTGATGCAGCCTAAAATTCTGAAAAAAATGTGGTATATTTTGGACCCTAAGGCAGATTTTTGAGAATTTTTTCAGATTTTTTGGATGCAAACTGTGGTCGTAAAAAATGAAAAACCTCAAAAAAATCGGAAAAATACAGGTTTCTCAAAAATATGAAAACATGCTATTTAGCTGTTAAGTGCCCCAATATAGTACTATAACAGGCAGTGTTGTCAATTTTTTTTAGATTTTTGGTTGGGGTAGATCATTGTCAAAAACAAGAAAAACCGAATTTTTTCGACGTTTCTGCTATTAGGAGGAAAGTTACACTTGTTGATTTTATTACAAGTATATATTAAGTCATTTTTAATGTTATTACATTGAAACAAGTAATTGTTTGACCCATGAAATATGATTTAAGAGAAAGAGTAATTGTATTTCGTGTGATATATACCAAAATGTTTGCAACGTTTACAACATCGCCGGTTGGCAGGGCGGTCAAGGCGTTTGACTGTGGAGCGGAAACGCTGGGGTTCGAATCCCGTTGGTGGAAAGTTTTTTTTTCCATACATCATCTTTATTTTTTCAATTTCTTATTACCCATGGTTTATTCATGGGATTTTTTAAATATTTTTTTAACGGTTTAAAAATATTTAAATAACATTTTTGAGTAAAATACATGCAAATATAATTTTGGAGTACCTATTACTTCCACGATTTTCTAATTGTATATGTTCATCATTACGGTCCTGTATAACATTCTTAATATTAAAATTCCTTAATCTAGTTTCTAAGCCTTGCGTCTTCAGAAATTAGGGAAGAAATGAGAAGGACTCTGAATAAATAACACGCAGCAAAGTATTGGTTTTTGTCAAATTGAAAAAAAGGGCTACATACTACCACTGTTTTGAAAGTGAGGTGTCAAGTACAAATAACTTAAGCCAATCCTTTTTCTTGTAAGGTACATAAGAAAGTAATTCCCGTTTATAGTTACTTGACTGAAAGACTTGTACTGTGGACATTTATGATACGGATCAGGAAGTTCATTATTTTCGATGGGACGTATATTCATCACCAGAAAAGTACAAACAACGAGTACCAACGAAAGCCATATTCAATCCAAAGAATGTACCGTTGTGTAAACCCTTCACAATCTGCACAACGAATGGTTATATTGTAGACACTTCTAGACTCAATTTCATACAGTATCCTCGGCAGATAATCTTGATTTTCCGGAAATGATAGAAGTAGATTTAAAAATTCTTTTCACGGAGTCTTACCAATTTTCACAAGCAATTTCATATCTGACGGAAATCGTGGACGAACACAATAATATAAATATTCATTGCCTAATCGAAGGAAATAATATCATTAAATTCGAAGTAAAATCGCAGTCGTATAAATAAAATATTTAAATATGAATGTTATTTAAATATTTTTAAACCGTTAAAAAAATATTTAAAAAATCACATAAATAAACCATGGGTAATAAGAAATTGAAAAAATAAAGATGATGTATGGAAAAAAAAACTTTTCCACCAACGGGATTCGAACCCCAGCGTTTCCGCTCCACAGTCAAACGCCGTGACCGCCCTGCCAACCGGCGATGTTGTAAACGTTGCAAACATTTTGGTATATATCACACGAAATACAATTACTCTTTCTCTTAAATCATATTTCATGGGTCAAACAATTACTTGTTTCAATGTAATAACATTAAAAATGACTTAATATATACTTGTAATAAAATCAACAAGTGTAACTTTCCTCCTAATAGCAGAAACGTCGAAAAAATTCGGTTTTTCTTGTTTTTGACAATGATCTACCCCAACCAAAAATCTAAAAAAAATTGACAACACTGCCTGTTATAGTACTATATTGGGGCACTTAACAGCTAAATAGCATGTTTTCATATTTTTGAGAAACCTGTATTTTTCCGATTTTTTTGAGGTTTTTCATTTTTTACGACCACAGTTTGCATCCAAAAAATCTGAAAAAATTCTCAAAAATCTGCCTTAGGGTCCAAAATATACCACATTTTTTTCAGAATTTTAGGCTGCATCAGAGTGCGGAAAATGCGCGGAAAAGCTCAAAATCTAATTTACCCTGTAACTACCCTCACGAGTAAGATAGGGGGTTGAAATTTTGCTCAGAGGGGTTTTTCTTGGTCAGCTTTCGAATGGTTCATCAATCATTGAAAAACGTCTAAGGGCACTTTTGACCATCTTAATCGGCTAGGCCCTTTGGCTAGAACAAAAATTATGTTAATTTTTCATTAACGCAGGCGTGGCCCTGCGTTCCTCTCGTTTCATAAAGTTCGCAGGATAATTAACAGTACGAACAAACGCTGCTTGCGATCGTGTTCATTGAAATTCATGGTGCACAGTGCAACCTAGAGGAACGGCGAGCGCAAAATTCTCTTCGGTAAACTTTAATGGAATGGCCGAAATATTTTCGAGTGGTGTTAGGTAGAAGCATAGTTGGTGTACCTGGCGAGCAACCTTATCCGACTCATGTAGAACAATTAGAAGCGGGGAGCGGGCTTGAATCGATTCGACGAAAAATAGATTTGCCAGAAATAGGCGTCGTCCCATAGAGGGTACGACAGGCGGACTGGGTCGAAGTACTTTACACGAGTTACTAATTAGGATAGATTAGTCACACGCATCGTTCATCCATATACATATAGAGACAGTCGTCCGCTTCATTAGAGAACATATCGCTTAGAAACGAGCCGCTCAATGCCAGAACGGTGCGAGTCGAAACAGCCAATCGTTACCAAGTAATAAGAAAAACTTCTGTAAAACACAATAACGTCGCAAGTTCGTGTCCCATTTCGTATTAGAATACAACAACACTGATCTAATATTTAATGATGGTTAATCCCCTTTGAGACACAGTGTTAAACCAAACAAATATTGACTCACACCACTTCTGCGTTGAGCCGCTTAGAAATAGACGTGTCCTTCCTTGTGTACGTTTAAGAGAACCCAAACGAATCACCCAGTCGAATCGTAATCCGCAAAGTTTCGATCCGTTCACTCGACGAACTCGAAATTTCACCGACGGTGATTCAATAGTGACGATCGATCGACAGGAAACGCCCCGAACAGGCGTGTTCTGTATCATCGTTATCCTGACGGTTACTGAAACGATCTGTTTGTCGCTTGCAGGGTACTCGAGATCTTCTTACATCAAGTCGAGGGTGAAAGACAAAGGGTCCTGCGTGCAGTTCTGGCGGGCGGAGAAGAGGTTCAGGTTCTGGATCCGGAACTCCGTCAAGTCGCAGAAGTTCTACTGGTTCGTCATCGTTCTTGTGTTCTTCAACACCGTGTGCGTCGCCGTCGAGCACTACGGCCAGCCACAGTGGCTCACCGATTTCCTCTGTAAGCATTGACAAACTCTTTTGTTTTTAAATGATAATGCTAAGAAAAAATTATTTCATAAAAACATATTACCACAGAAATGAGTATACGTTTGTTTCTTTTGTAACGTGTGTTAACACGTTGACCGCCATGTCACCCAGATGTGGGTGACGGAATTATTTGTCCAGGTTTTAAAATGAATTTTTACGTTAATATATACATTGTTAATATATACATTGGGATCTGTAAAATGCAAGAAAGTTGGAAGACTACTCAATATCACACATATAATTATTTTCAATTTTTATTTCATTAAATAACTTACTTTGGTTTCATGGAATTTTTTAGGGTTCTGGTTTTAGCACTCAAAGTGTTAATGATGACGTTGTTTTCAGACTACGCGGAGTTCGTGTTCCTGGCTCTATTCATGATGGAGATGTTCATCAAGGTGTACGCGCTCGGGCCACGCACATACTTCGAGTCGAGCTTCAATCGTTTCGACTGCGTGGTGATCTCGGGATCGATCTTCGAAGTGATCTGGTCCGAGTTGAAGTCCGGCTCTTTCGGCCTCTCCGTCCTACGTGCCCTTAGACTCCTGCGAATTTTTAAGGTCACCAAATACTGGAAGAGCCTGAGGAACCTCGTAATATCGCTGCTCAGCTCGATGCGTAGCATCATTTCCCTGCTCTTCCTGCTCTTCCTCTTCATTCTCATATTCGCGCTGCTCGGCATGCAGCTTTTCGGCGGCCAGTTCAATTTCCCCAACGGCACGCCGCCCACGAACTTCAACACCTTTCCCATCGCGCTGCTCACTGTCTTCCAAGTGAGTATCAACCCGAAATATATTGGAGAATTTCGAAAAATTTCGGAAAATGCTCTATAGATGGGACTTGTTTCGCAATTTATAGTAGTAACACATTAGCTTCTAGACAGTTTCCATTGTGCGTTTCTAAGTGACAAATATCTTCAGCATCGATTACTAGAAAATTTATTAAAATATTTTAAATGTCCTCGCCGATCCGTTATGTCAACTTGACGCAATTTTCATGGATTCTGAATATTTAATACTCGAAGACTCCATTTGGAAAATTAATTATTCACGGTATCCACCGTATTGATTTTTAATATTGCGTCAATTTGACATCAGAGGATAAAATGGCGGATGAGGGTTGACGTGTAGTGGAGAAGGAAAGAAGACACGAAAACATGGTCTTTCCTTCGCACGGTCGTAGTGGATGAACGCTGATGTTAATAGTCGAGATGATTGTCATTAATCGGGGATCATTTACTCGATTAGATCCTGACCGGAGAAGATTGGAACGAAGTGATGTACCAGGGTATCGAGTCGCAAGGCGGTCACAGGAGGGGCATGGTGTACTCGCTCTACTTCATCGTGCTGGTGCTCTTCGGCAACTACACGCTGCTGAACGTGTTCTTGGCTATCGCCGTTGACAATCTGGCGAACGCACAAGAGCTGAGCGCCGCCGAAGACGAGGAGAAAGTCGAGGACAAGGAGAAGCAGACGCAGGAACTCGAGAAGGAGATGGAGTCCTTGCAGAAGCCGAAAGACGGTAGCCCGCCGAAAGTCGCTGTCTGCCCTCCGAGTCCGACCCAGAACTTGTAAGCGCCCTAAATCAGTCCCAATCGTTACTGAACTTCGGACTTTATTGACGACGAATTACGAGAATCGATGATGTTCATCGAGAACGTTTGCGATTTCAGCAAAGACGGAAAAGGTGGGAAGCAGTCGTCCGAAGAGAAAAAGCAGGATGAAGACGATGACACGGGACCAAAACCAATGCTGCCATACTCCTCCATGTTTATACTGTCCCCTACGAATCCGTAAGCTTCCTCGATGTCTACCTACTATGTACTATCTACACTTAAGTGTCTGCATTCGGTCCCGACCGGGTGTTGAACGATTGATCGACTGATCGATGGTTGATGTTTTCCAGCGTAAGAAGAGCCGCCCATTGGGTGGTCAACCTGAGGTACTTCGACTTCTTCATAATGGTGGTGATATCGCTGTCGAGTATCGCGTTGGCCGCCGAGGATCCGGTGTGGGAGGGCTCTCCGAGGAACGATGTCCTGAACTACTTCGACTACGCGTTCACCGGTGTCTTCACCATCGAGATGATACTGAAGATCATCGATCTCGGGATCATCCTTCACCCGGGCTCGTATCTCCGCGAATTCTGGAACATTATGGACGCGGTGGTTGTGATATGCGCCGCGGTGTCGTTCGCGTTCGACATGACCGGCAGCCAGGCCGGGCAGAATCTCTCGACGATCAAGTCGCTGAGAGTGTTGCGTGTGCTCAGACCGTTGAAGACGATCAAGAGAGTGCCGAAACTGAAGGCGGTCTTCGACTGCGTGGTGAACAGTCTGAAAAACGTCATTAACATTCTCATAGTGTATATATTGTTCCAATTCATTTTCGCTGTGATCGCGGTGCAGCTGTTCAACGGGAAATTCTTCTACTGTACCGACGAGAGCAAGTATACGCAACAGGATTGTCAGTGAGTATCAAACGATCGACACCAGGGACCTAGATCGACGCAGTCTTAGGCGTTCGATGATACAACGATGATCGATTATCGTTTGGCCACGGTTAAGTGTCACCGGGTTCCGGCACCAAGGCAGTGATATTTTCGCGAGTAGGGTAGCTTTTTGTTTTTTTGCACTGTAAGAGTCGCGAAAATTTAACCGAGTGACACTTCAGTGACACTTAACCTTGGATACTGTGCGATATCGGTTGAGTTTGGGGGGAGGATTCGGGGATGATTTTGAGCGAGTTTGACGCGTGCCTGTCGTGTGTTCCCGCAGGGGTCAATATTTCGTTTTCGAGGAGGGCGAGATGCTGCCAGAGCCGAAGAAGCGCGAGTGGCACACACAGAGCTTTCACTATGATAACGTGATGGCAGCGATGCTGACGTTATTCGCGGTGCAGACCGGCGAGGGCTGGCCGCAGATCCTGCAGAACTCGATGTCGGCCACGTACGAGGACAAAGGCCCCATCCAGAACTTTCGTATAGAAATGTCCATTTTCTACATCGTCTACTTCATCGTCTTTCCATTCTTCTTCGTGAACATCTTCGTGGCCTTGATCATCATCACTTTCCAGGAGCAGGGAGAGGCCGAACTGCAAGACGGCGAAATCGATAAGAACCAGGTTCGTTCTGCCATGATAATCACAGCTGCTAGTAAACCTGGCGACTCTGAAGTTTGCGAACACGGAATTTCGGACAATTATAATTATAGTAGAACTTCGTTTATCTATATATATACCAAAAAGTTCTTGTGTTTATCAACTGTTTATATTCGTAACCGAATTTCTATTAGCTGAATTCTTGGCACACTTTACTATGCTAACGAGCAATGGAGGACACGTGAATCTGTGATATAAGGCAATATTATTAAACCGTGTTTGTTGTTACTAAATTGAGAGGGTGGTGGGGACAGCTAGGAAACCTTTCCCTATTCCAAAGACCTTGCAGGTTCGAATAAACGGAGTTCTACTGCGTTCTATTTTCGATTGAGTTTTTAAACTGTGGATCTGTTAAACATTTGGAACCGTTTCTCTTTCAGAAATCTTGCATAGACTTCACGATACAGGCTCGCCCTCTGGAAAGGTACATGCCGAGAGAACGTAACAGCGTCAAGTTCCGAATCTGGAAGATAGTGGTATCGACGCCGTTCGAATATTTTATCATGGGTCTCATCGTATTAAACACGTTACTGCTCATGATGAAGGTAAGCTGTCCACGATCCGTTTCCATCGTCCGCGACAGGGAATCGTTCGAGAGAAGGTGTTCCGTCTTCGTTGCAGCCGCTCGTCGCCTAAACTATCAATTAACCCTTAGCATCGTGATTCCAATGTTCTGAAGACACAGTTGCGTAAATCGAATTGCATTAAAATCTCCAAACTCTAATTACATAATTTCGACCTGAGCAAGCAAATTGATGAACATGTTTTGAACGTGGAGAACTTTAGTTCTATTACAAAGTTCGTAAAAATCGGCAAGTGTGATCTTCTGTAAATTTGCAGCGATGCTAAGAGTTGGAAAACAGTGCGGCAGGTAAAAAAGATCGATCCGTAATAAACGACCGGTCGATGGAAACGATTTCATTCGAGTCGATCGCCGTGACGCGCCGTGCCGATTCCGCAACCGATTTCTCGCGCCCTAGGATCTCGTTTCTATCCCACGGATCTTGGAAGATCGCGAGGAACATTCAGGAATCGGCTTCCGCACGGGATCACTGTGCGAGATCGATTTCTAGGTCCTGGCGGTTTTCTAATTAGTCTCCCTTACACACACTTCCACGACTGTGGGTGCGGCTGTACCCGTCCGATTTTCGATCACCTTTGACACGTACTTACAGGTCGTCTTAGATTTTAATTATTACATTTTTAATTGCTACGCTCCTTATATTTCTGTACGTTCACAAGTCTGACCAATCGGTGTGTGTGTGTGTGTGTTGCATCCTGTCGAAAATCGCAATCGGAATAGCCGCACTCTAAGGGAACGTTTATGTTCGAGCTGCGATTATAAAATATTACTTTTCAATCACTATTGTAGCAATTCTTAACACTGATTTGTTGACAATAAATGTAGGTAAATTAATAATCGTATGGGACGGTACCATTATCTTTACAAATGCACCAAAGAAAAATATATTCTATACTTTTAATAATTAAAAATGGCTTCTATACTTTTAATACAATGTATTTCTGTTTTTGCTCCAACGATAAATTATTATTAACAGGCTAAATATCGCTGCTCGAACACAAATCTGCCCAAGTCGTCCGCGCGCGCGTGTGCTCGATTTTCTCCCGCTAATTAAATCGCGAGATATAACGGTGAAAGCAAAGAAAGCAGCTCGAAGATCGTCGATCGTCGCCGATCGAGGTATCGTTTTAAAAAGAAAAACGAGATCGTCGGCGAGAGCACGTGGTCGTCCGCGCACAACGGACCATTCGAACCGAGCGTAAGACATTACGTTATATCTGTACGAGGACATTGTTGTTCTTGCCTGCCAATTTATTTATTGCTCTCTGTATAATTGTCATCCTTGTTATTATCCATTGGTACGTGTACACAGCTGTGTTGGATACTCTTGCGTGTCCCGACCCTCTTCGAAACCCTCGCGACCACTTTCCTTTTTTATTCTGTATACTATCTTCTTACTCTCTCTTTCTCTCTTTTTCTCTTTCTATATGTCTCTCTTTCTGTCTCTCTTTTTCTATATTTCTTCTTTCCTTAGATCGTCTCGATTCCGCCTTTGGAATCCCGAACTTTCACTTCGACGATCTCGATCTCGCTTATTTCTATTCTGTGCCGATTGAAATTTCTGTTCCCCCTTTTCTGAAACGAGACGATTTCTCTCCGTGGTGGTGCACGCGCGAAGCATTGTTAGCCTGATCAAACTTCAACGCTGGGACTAGCATGATCACCGAAAAATGAGTCTCTGGATAAATGGACGAATCAAAGCAAGGAAAAATTTTTTATATAGAAATCATGTATGTTTCTAATTTCTACATATTTTTCATTAAATTCAATCCCTTACAAATTTGACCATAAATACCACACAGATTCGACTACCCTTACTTATGGTTTATCTGTAAATACAATTAGCAATGATAAATGAATTCACATTTCCATGAGCTATTCAAATATCCTTTACTGGCCAGAGGCGATTTATCTCAGTAAATACAAAATTAATTTTTGTTAATATTGAATAGTTCGATCTAAAAGAAAAATTGGTTAATATCCTGTTTTGTTAATGATCCAGACCCGTACAAATTGTACCACCACGGTTGTAGGAATGCCTCAGACACTCTCCGCTTCCTATGGTGTTTCTTATACTTTCTGTGCGTGCATTTTCAGCGTTCAACTTTTCCTTCTCCGTTTCTCCAGCTACCAGTGTCTTCTCTGTCCTCCTCCGACTCGCTGGACCATCACTGTCTCCTCTTTATGACAATGGATAGTGTCCGAAGCAACGCGGAGGAACAGTCTTCATAATCAAACAAATGATCTTCCTTCGATTCGATGCTCGCGAATAGACTGCAGATTTTATTTATTCACGAGAAATACGCGTAGATAAAACTAACAATACCGGGAATGAAACATAAAAATTATTTAGCCACCGGCACGATAGATACAATTCAACCAAATCACTGCGAAAAGACAGATCAATTCATACTTCTAACTCTCCTGTTACTGTAACTTTTTGACCAATTAATACAGTGTGTCTCAGCTAAATGGGATCACATTATTCAAATTGATGGAAAATTGAAATTGCGAACGATTATTAGAACGTCTCATTCGTCTATGTGAAAAGATTTGTTTTTGAGCATGAAAAATCGACTAAACTAACGAAGCTCGCTTCGATTGAAAATTTGCAGTCCACTCGCGAATGGAATATAGCGAAAAAGTGAGCTTGGTCGTTCGGACAGAGAAGACACGGGGTGTTAGCTCGAAAGTTTGATTTCTTGCGAGAAACTTGCCCGACTCTCTGATCCCGTAGCCGTTCCACACGAAACCACAGAAAACACGCCGATTTCTCTGGACACGGTAAAGCCGCGTGTGTTCGTTTCGTAAGCCTCGACAAGCCCACGATTGAACTGGTGGCGGGGTTCGAAGCCGTGCACGAAATTCACAGGCTTCAGACGTTCGATTTTCAACGGGATTCTTTTTACCAAGCTAAAAGACAAGGGGAAAAAAAGTGCTGCGACATATACGAGAGCCCTGGCACCGCGCGACTACTACCGCAACACACCACTTTTTACAGCACTGATTTTTCTCTCTTCTATCCTACGCTCTTTCTCTCTGTTTCTTCTCTACTCTGCTCTGTTCTGTCTGTCTCTCTGTCTCTCTCTCTCTGTGGCCTTCCGCCTTTCCGTTTCCATTCTCACCGTTTACTTTCATCGCTGGGCTGCCAACACACAGAGAGAGCTGGCCGACAAAAGTCCAAGACTACGCTACGCTTTCGTTCATCATCAGAGGAACTGGTACACCCTTTGCGGACCGATTCTAGTGGGAAAGGTACACCGGAAATGTTTTTGGATTTTTTTTTTATTAGGTCAGAGAACCTTCAATTTGAAATCCGATTTTCATTTACGGTCTTTGAGAATTTTGTTTTCGTAGCAGGTTTTTAGATTTTGGAATTTTTTATCGAAATCATTCTGTAGACTCTTGTGAGTACAATAATATAAATTTTCATAGAGTACTGTTTGGATCTCAATAATGTTTGAAGCGTAGATACTGATTAATGTTGAATCTAGTAAGATCTGGTGGTAATTGATGAATTTCCTCGGTTCGCTCAGTTCTCTTAGCAAATAGAAGACACAGTTTCTTGGTCGTTAATGTTGCACCAAAGATTGCAATAAACTCAACAAGCGTAAATAAATCTATTTCCTCCCACTAAGAAGATTCT
The DNA here is from genome assembly GCA_913789895.3 of Seladonia tumulorum. Taxonomy (NCBI): domain Eukaryota; kingdom Metazoa; phylum Arthropoda; class Insecta; order Hymenoptera; family Halictidae; genus Seladonia; species Seladonia tumulorum. Next base: position 9,102,635 of record OU565277.1, on the reverse strand, counting down.
AAACAGATTGTCTAAGAAAAATTGCCTAAAGTTAACTCTGATAGACAAAACAATAATTTTTTTCCAATTTTTCAAGTATAAAACCACGAGCATACAAAACTTCACAAAAATCTAGCTACAATTCTACATAAACGATTGAAACCACTTTGAGAGTTCGCAAGTAAAAGTATTTTGAAGGTAAATTCGAACCACGTTGGACAACTAGAAATAATTTCGAACATTTCTAAACCGAGACGACTCTGTTGAATTATCTAGTCCGCAAAGGGTTGATTGCCATCCGGTTCCGTCGAATCTCGCGTCTTCTCCTCTCTTTTATTTCAACCAGCCCGAAAACTATACCACGGCGGCTCGTTAGATGACGAACAGCTACAAAAGTCACGGAAAGCGAACACTGAACGTGAAAAACAGTGGTGTAATTAGAAAACAGCGAGCCGATCATCTAACGAGGCGTTACCGTACAATTGCCTGAACACGACGCTGGGCATGCGTTACGTCACAAAGTGACACTCACACGTTACTTGCACACATGGTCTTGGGAATGGAGCGCACACGGGTGGTGGCACACGGTGTTTGAATGTCCGTCGCGGAGCAAAGAGACCAATCAGAGCTGGACAGCCTAAGTCCGCCTAATAAGAGAATCCTACCGCAATAGAAACTCCTCCCTATAGTCTTTCGAGATGTCACACGATTGACGCACACTCTGTCCTCAGCTCTATGGGTCTCTTTGCGTCTCGCAGGCACGTAAATGTTCCGGAACACGCGCACGCATCGTGCTGAGAGATGTCGCGACCGCTGGGATATCGCGGATATCGCATGCTGACGTTGCTGAACTGCTCGCAAAAAATTAAAAAAAAAAAAAGAAAAAAGAAAAGAAACAAAATGATATCGCCACAACTCGGCTGGGCCGAGACCATTGGACCACCGGGAGCACACTCGCAGTTTCCGAATCGGCTCTGAATGTGTGTTTTTTCGTTCCACGTTTGCCGGAGACACGTTTGTTTGCACGGGGTGCCCGCACGACTCGATCCACCCGTTCCTTCTGTTTTTTCTTCACAACACCCTCTCCCCACCCCCTACCCCCTTTTCTGAAACACCTCGAGACTCGAGATAAAGGATACCCAAACGGCGGAGGGATTATCCGACGAGCCTCTGTGTTCTCCAAATGAACCCTCGGCTTCTTTCATCTTTTCTTTTTCTTAGGCGTTCCTTTCTCAACCACCCCGGACGAGGTGTGTGTCTGTTTTCTGTTCTGTACCTTGTGTTCCATTCTTAGCCTGTTTTCGGTTCACAACAACCTTGTTTGCGTTTCCTCACGAGAGATTGTTCCGTTCCGTTTGCCGTAGAAACACCCGCTAACCCACCGCAGGCGGGTTATAGTCACTTCTCCGTTACTTTCCGTCCAACACACTCTCGCATTCACCGTCCATATATACCAGATCCCGATCGCGACCCACGCGGCAAGCCCTAACCGCGAGGATAGGGCTGCCACGGTGGACCCGCGACCCTTCGACTCGATTATACCGTTCGGTCTTCCCGACAGTCCTGTTTTTGGCAGTGCGTCGTGTCAGCGCTGGTTCTGTCAGTCTCCGTCGCACGACGATTAATTTACACCGACATCTAATTAGTTGTGTTGTTAAATTGCAAATTGAGCTCGCGCTGTAATCATGATCATGAAACCAGGAAAAAGAAATAGTGTGAAATCACTAGGCCTGTAGAATTCTAATTGAGATTAAGAAAAATAACATTTAAAATTAGTCAAATATTGTGAAATTATAAACAGATTTGGATATTGCATTGGTAACCGACTTTGCGGCCAATTGTTATGCGACAAAGACGATGCGATTGTTAAAATTATTAGAATTAACAAATGCTATATCGATGACGATCATTTTTGTCCCATTTTGATTTTCATTGGCACAGAGCGCTGACATGGCTACTCCATAACACACACCAGCAACACGTAATGTACAAATACTCTGTGAACCCGTCCCTACTCACCCTGGCAATATAAAAGAAGAAACAATCTGTTTAATGTGATCGTTACGCCGTACACACCTGGTAGGGTCGTACAGATACACGTATCTAGGTTAACGCTAATATTGTACACCTATGTGTCTCTTCCTCTCTCTCTTTCTGTCTCTCTTTCTCTGTCTCCACCTATTTCTTTCTCTGTCGATTGACAAACGTGTATATATATATATATATATATATATATATATATATATATATATATATGTATATATATACATGTATGTATTTAACTTACATATTGTACACATTACTGTACGACTTATATGGTTCCTGTGTAAAGGGATTGTGCCTGTTTCCGACCATACGCGGATCTATTTCACTTATGATTTTATCCTAGCGAACGCAGGACGATCAAATCATGGAATAATTTGCAGATAAGAATTGGAATAATAGAAACGTTTGACAACGCTGTCGAGTAGCAAACTGTCTGTTAGCAACTTCGTAATTACAACAATGCTAAAAATATTCCGGTGATGTTTCATCTAGTTTCGTTTAAATTGTTTTCCAGAAGACATTGCATTTCAGTTTCATATTTTAAAAACGTATACGTTGTGATCGTACTCGTGTCTGAGTATACGCGGACCTGTTTCACTTGCGACTTAATTCTAGTGAAAACAACACGGTCGAATCAGGGAACAGTGTCGTTGTAGGAATAACAGAACGGTTTGATAACGCTGTCGAGTGGCAAATGAAGTAATGAAATTTGTAATTTATCGACAATTTCGATACAGTCTAGAGTCTTGTGATAAAAGAGCTTGATATTGCAGCGATTCGTTCGCACGTGTTCCTGGTTTAGTAGAACAAATTAATAAGATATCGGATATGACAAATAAACTTGATAATTAATAAATTAATATAGCTATTTCGACATCGGTAAAAAAATCTGGAAAATATTGAAAGGCAAAGAGAGCACGACTGACGAATCCACTCGACAAATTAAAAAATTAATCCAGCTATCTCGACAGTGTTAAAATAAATAAAAATAACTATTAAAAGCCAGTTTGAGAATACCTAGGTCAACAAATTCATAAACTGAACAATATATCTCAACAGCGTCAGAAAAAAAAATCAAATAAATATCACAACGTCCAACATATCGACCGAAGTCGAAAAATAATGAGTTAACCTAGCTGACTCGATAGCGAACGGGGAAAGTTAGAGGTCGGAGGAGAGATTGATGAAACCGAGAAGGGAGAACGATCCCCTTTCTCGAGATCGGTATCGAAATGCTAGAAGAAAAATCAAAGGGGATCGTTCGATGCGATCGGCGACCGAAATATATCCCGATCGCTCGGTCCGCGGCCGCGCGAACACCGCGATTCTCTAACGCTTGTACGTATGTTTGTTTGTCTCTGTCGGCCGTGTGTGTTGTCAGTGTATGCATTGCAGTTCCATCGGCAAAGCGACGCGTACAAGAACACGCTGAAGTACATGAACATGTGCTTCACGGGGATGTTCACCGTCGAGTGCATACTGAAGATCGCCGCTTTCGGCGTGAGGGTAAGCTCCACCATGCCAACAAAACAACCCCTCCATCGAACAGATTACCGAGAGAACTTATATGAACGCATATTATACGCGCTTAGAGGCCCGGGGACCGGCTGGCTCGAGACGCTTCGAGACGGTTTTCGAGCCGGTCTCGAGAAACGATCGCGACCATGCTCGATCTCCATCCATTCGATTTTTTAATTTCTCATTTCTCGAGATTCGAGAGTTTATACGATTCTACGGCGTCGCTAGACTGGCGGATCTTTATGCAAAAGAAAAATTGTCTGTAAAACTTTTCTTTCTTTAATAATGTATGTATGTGCATGTTCTCGGATTTATTTAATCTATTAAATTTTCTTGGCTCTTCTTTGTCCTAAATGCATAAAATCCGCAGTCTAGCTCTCACTGTTGAGGCTTTCGGGAGTAAGTTATGAAAATATTTTATTTTGCAAGCACTGCAGCTAGATTTATCAGGGGGTTGAAGACGCACCGAATACTGTACTATAATGAATCATCGATGCGTATTTGATCCCCTGACGAAGCTAGTATGATGTATAATGTATGAAGCAATGCTTGCGAAACGTTGGAATTCCTCTAGGACACGACTGACATCCTAAACAGTGAGAATCGAACATTTCCATCATTCGATCACTCGTGCCAAAAGAATCGAACGTCGCTCGATCGTCTCTCGACCATCGCCTGGCCACATATATGCTTATTAGAATGGAAGTAGAGCGTTGTCATTTTTCTTTTCTGGTTATGTTCGGAGAGTAGCTGGTGTCCTGTCGACTCAAAACTCGGACGAGCCCGTTTCGAAAGCTCTATTCTGCTAAACTGTCCTCCGAAACGTTCTCCAAATCAGTCCTGGCCTTCCACGATCGCCTTCGATTTCCAAATTTCGCGAAACATTCATTGCCAGCAACGAGAATCGCAAAGAGTTCTGAGCGAACTAGTTTCATCGCGCGAATCGTTGCTCATTATTGGACCTGTTCGTATTCAGAGCTGTTAACTGTACTACAGTGTCGATTGATCACTGTCGAGAGAATGCTCTGAACACGATCTCAAAAGGTGAGCGCGCGCGCTCCTCGACGGGGACGACAGGAAAATCGTGCGAACATTTTCGCATCTCGATAAGATCGTTTGATTCGACACGAAACTCCGGAGGACCTTTGTCCGAGCCTTTCCGAGAATCGTAGCATTTGATCATGAACATGCACACCTCCTCGCAAAAGTACAATTCGCGAAAAATCCCTTCTACAATATCGAGGCAAAAAGAACGTTCCTTTCGAACGAAATTCAATTCTACCGCTCCGTTACCGATACTCAACACGTTCACTGCCGAGCTAGTCAAAATGCCAGATTCCTAATTTTCTCTTTCTTTTTACTGAAATCATAAAAATATTTCCATCAGAAATTTTCGAACTTTAATTTCGAATTCTCGATGCATTACCATAAAAATAGTCATTTATTTCTCAATAGTTTTATGTGTCAATTATCAACTCTTTTTCTGGGAGTTTTTAAAGAATTTTAATTATTATAAATCTTAGAGAGCAAGGGGAGTTTAATCGACATGTAGATTTTAGAAGAACAATGCTACTTTCATCTGTCAATGTGCTCTGTACTTTTGTCAGGCAGTGTGCCTGCGACTATACAGGCAAGCCAGCTCAACAGCGACAGAAACACTAAGGAAGTACGCATTCGCATCGCTGTTGGGCTAGTTTCCGGTGATATTATACTACTACTAGCTAGTCCATGAAACACGAACACACGCACAACACAACACGGGACACATAATGTCACACATACGAGCCATAGACACCGGTAAGGGAGCATCAAACACCAGCCGCGTCGATTTCATTTTACCGTATATGTTTTTGTCTCTCTCATTCTATTCTCTTCTATCTAAACTTCTGTTTTTCTCGCAATCTTTCGTTTTTTTTTCTATTTTTTTTTTTTTCTTAGTTTGATTTCGAGACGAAAATCTCTTCCACGGGATATACGAGATATATGTATATATACGAGAATACCGAACACCTGGAACAGGGTGCAAAAATTCGCGCGAGCCTCCCAAAGATATATGCAAAAACCCTGGCTGTATACAGCAGAAGCGATTATTTATAGAAAAAAACCCAACCTACAAGAGCTCCCGTGCATGCTAAATCTCCGTCTTGTTGCATCCGCACGTGATCACTGCACGTTGACATGTTTTCTATCCTTGCATGCGTACACCGCGAGGCTTTCGATGCCGAGCGCCGAAACAGTCTCGATCGTTTACTTTCTTTTTTTTTTTAATTAATTAGACGTTTTGTTGGGTTGTGAGATACGAACTTGTAGTACCAGGCAATTTTGTCGCAAGTTGATAGGCATTGCAAAATCGATAATACGCGTTAGTAAATCGTTCATACATTTTGATCGAACCTTAATACTCATTAATAGCAAATACTTTAACAAGTCTAACAATTCGCACTGCAGGATCATCGACATATAAATTTTTTCATTCGACACATCGTGAACAGAGATATATAGATTAGTACTATTTTATTTTTAGACAGTATTAATCCTGTAATTTCGTAGTCCCTGGAACGTGTAAACGTTAAGTCACATTTTTATATATTTTTACTGTAAAAAACAATGTAGTCGTAACATTGTAGTCGAGTATTGATCAGTCAATTTTTTCACACTTCTACGAACAAATACTATTCTTAATACTTAAAAGACACGTGAACGATTCTTGTGTACACGGTGTCACAAAGAATACATTTCAGGGAAGCAGAAAATTAATTTCCTCTTATTATAATAAATGAATTGCAGTACCATAAAATTATATCAGAAAATATTTACTACAGTGTAAAATTTGAGTAAATCACGAGATCAATTTCCTAATAAATGCATCATCAAGTCGTACATAAATTCAGGAATACAATGAATCGCAACACCCCAAGAAATAAATTCCAGCAAACGCCAAAGTCAACTCGTTAACTTAAAAAATAAATCGCTTAAAAAATATTGTCGCAGATATTCGTAAATAAATTTCAGCGCCTCCCAAAGCAAAACTGCAAGCTCCCTGGTATTACAAGTAGCAATTCTACCTTGCGACCCTCTGCAAATTAAATCGGCGAGCGAACGTCGCTCCTTAAAGTAGATCGAGGCCGCAAAATCGGCGCTCGGCGTTCGAAAGCGTTGTCTGTAGTTGCATCGACAGTTCTGGGCCAGGCAACGGCTGCTGTATTTGGTTCACGATCACTCGGTTGCGCTTCGATGCTCGCTGCCAACGATCCAACGATCCAGAAACACGAGTACATTGTCCCCGAGAAAGTTGTTGGCGAGCAACGAGCAGCTCGTCGATCCGCAGAGTAGGCGCAACCGGTCGAAAACTTTTGTACGAAGAAATGTAACACGCATGCAGAAACCATGCTCCGCCATCTTCCGGGGAAAATGGCCGGTTTAATTAATTCCGGACACAAACATCTCTATCTCTCTATATATAGATAAATACACACAGACACACATTCTACACACATACTACATACACGCAAGAATCGAGCACCGTTTTCGCGCGCCGAACACGAGACGGATCGATCCTGAATCCGAGAAAATTGGTCAAAAATTGGGCTTATCAAAAAGAAACGAAACAACAACCGGCACAATCGATTATCGGTCGTCGTAAACGGAATACTATAGTTTCGAGAGAATAGCCCCGGTTTGTCGCGAAAGTTTGCGTAAAAATTCGGCGATATCGGCAGCCTTCGACCGTCTAGATTCTAATTAATATTAACAACGCGCTCGAACGATCTCGACATTTTGATCGAGGAGGAGCTGATTAACCCTAGAACACTGGAAGAGTGTCAAGAAAACGCTGTTTCTCTGGTTCCAAAAAATTTCATAACACAAAATATTTGTTACGTATAAGTATATAATATATACGAATATATATCCAATATAAAATTATTTATTACTGCCTACACCTTCGAGAACGCTATTAAATTAATAGTGGTTCACCACGATGAATTCGTCTTGGAAAATTTGAATGATATTTCAGAGAAAAGATGTACAGTATTATGTGAGAAATTTTACAATTCCATTAATTTGATCTTGAATGGGTACTGTGCCCATATTTTTAAAGACATCCTTGTCAAAAACCGAGGTTAGTGCTTCGATAGCAACCTCGAAGCTACGAGCGGTAATGATTGATTGTATAAAGTTTTTTGGAACGTCAGAAGATTATGGTTTCGCGACACAGCTCAGTGGAGCCTCGATTAGAGTGGTTCCTAGGGTTACAGCCGACCGCGAAGCGACGGAAAATGGTTGTCGAGGCAAACGTAAAAATTGCGGGCAACGATGCAGAATCTTGGCTTGTGTTACGTTTGTGTGTTGGGTGTATTTTGTAGTTTCACGAGGCGCCGCCGATTCTATTGGACATCTTGACCGTCGTGAACTTGATCGTCACCCTCCTATTCCTCATAGAGTGCATCCTTAAACTCGCCGCCTTCGGATGCAAGGTATAGAAACAGCCTCTTAATCACTCACTCCACTCTAGACTCGATATCACACGCAACCATCACGTCATGTCATGTCATGTCATATCATATATCACGTAGGATAGAGAGTATACAGACCCGTATACAATTGTACGCGATACCCCCATCTCTCCCCCCACCCCCTAACCACCGTTGTCATTGTCTTTCTCGAACGAGATATTGATAATCCATCGCGATCCGAGACACAATGATCTCTGCTCGTCGGAACAATGACAGAGAGAGACGATTCCTCGATGGATACTGGATTCGGTTCTATGGGCCAACTATGGCAATCTGATTTTGTCAACGAGGCGCCTTTGACTCGAGTCATGTGGACATTAGGCCAATCATGCCTTTCCTTTGCGATTTAAATGCCAAACTTGAATACTTTTCAAATGTTTCCTTATAGGATTCAATATTTTTAATTTTTGGAAACATGTCTAACGGAAGAGATGTAAGACATTACATCTCTTACATTTCTTCACCCTGTGTTGGGTCCATTTTGACCCAGACTTGGATTTTAAGTCTCAGCGCCTATTATCGTTGCACTCGCTTAACTTAAATAGCTATGGATTGAAATTATTTACCAGACATTAAGAGCAGTAGTCTAGTAGTGCTTCTGAATCACTGTGTCAGAGTAGACCCGGTCCGGAAATATGTCCATATTCCTCGAAGTCTTGTCTACAAAATGAGCCCGGTATCTGCAAAATTAGCATCACGATAATCTCCTGAAGCTATTAAAAGTGCTGATTGAACCATCGATGCACCTATATTTCACAAACAAATTCGGCAGCAGTGAATCGATGACTTAAACTGCCCCTTGTTTCACCTGTACCACCTGACAAGCGTACTCAACTTCTAATAAATCCCACACTCGCAACAGCAATCAACAAATACAATCGGACTCCAAGCGAAAATCTAGAGCCGACAGAAAAATCTCTAGCATGATTCATAGATCCGTCTGGATGATTCTACAGCTTCTCGGTTACCTGTCCGCCTGTGCTCGATCCCTCCTATTCGTAGCGCCCTGAAATCATCGATCGAATCGCTTCCGACGGTAGATCGTCCCAGAATGACTCGCTGCGAGCTTAGCCCCACGAACCAGCGATCAACCCTATGAAACAGCAAACGATTCGTTGCTATGCTCTGGACACCATTTTCTACGTCATTTGTACCTACCCCGCCGCGAATCGTTCACGAGACACCTGGACAACGAGGACACCTGTGGGCCTTTCTACATCGTCGACACGACAATATCGTTTTTTTCCCCCGAACAGCACGACTCTCGAGCATACTTCGCGCTCACTGTCATTTCCGTTCGTGCAATGGTGCGTACACACACGACCATACACACACACATGTATACATACAGGAGAACACTCTCACAGATGCCACACACAGGCGCAATCATCACAAACCACGCGTAACTTCATAATACACATTTATACGCGAACGTACAGAGACAAACCGAGCCAAACAAGCACAATTTTCACACAAACACACGGATGCAATTCAAGGCAAAATTTCTTACCACATCGATCTCACACTACGAGAGGACACGTACACTCGAGCATACCTGAACATACATACAATGGCAAACACTCAGAGAAAACGACAGACTCGCTACTTCTTCAAACTCGATTCGTAGTTTCTTCTGTAGCGTTAGTTAGCAGACATCCTCTTTACACAACTCGAAGAGCCTCGGAGTTTGCTCGAACGTTGGCTGGGTTTGCACAAACATTGCATACACGATTGTCATTCTTTGCAACACAAGAATCTACTTGCTAAAACTGATCAAACTCGATAACACATTCAAGACATCACACATTTTTCCTTCGAACACATTTTGTCTTTGTTCAACCATGAGGTCTTCAAACGCACGCACATAATACATTGGAACAAGAATGTTATTACAGCCAGAATTTGATATTTTACTCCCACCGCCCAGTCAAAGGTTAAGACCACGATTTTTCAAAGGTTTCGAGCAAGGCCCGAGGCGAGACTGAGGCAGGTTCGAAGAAATGGTACCTGTTATACTAATCGATTTGTTTATTCCCGGTCCTGCGACCCAGAATTTCTTCAAGGACGCCTGGAACACGTTCGACTTCATCACGGTGATCGGCAGCATCGTGGACGCCCTCGTGATCGAGTTCGGGGTACGTAGTGCTTCGTCAAGTCGAATCGAAATGCCCTTTTGATTGAACCGCGATCAATCCGATCGCGTTGTAAATGTCCCGAGCGAGAAGTAGTGCTCTCACTTTTGGACTTTCATTGTACCAGCTCTTTCGTATCGCCTGAGACGATACCACCACCTACGAAATATTTCTCCCATTTGAATTGTGTGACCCAGTGTTGCTTGGTTGTATAATACATCTCGAACTGCTGTCTTTCCTTTAACCTCATTGCTGCTTCTTTAGTTTCGGCAGAAGTACGTATACGAATTGAATGTGCACAGGATGATCGCGGAAGAACGGTGCTGATCGCGTTTATGGGGATTCTTATGCGGCAATAATTCTTATGTGGCAATAATAACGTAACACCCGGTATGATAGCCAGAAATTTCTGAAAGTTTAACATCGAGCTTCACGTAGTCGGACTTTATGTTAACACTAGAACCACCAGTCAAAATGACTGGTTCCTAATTTTTTCTTTCGCAATTACTGAAATTATAAAAATATTTCCATCAGAAATTTTGAAATTAACTTCTCTATCGAAACACGTGTTAGAATAAAAATGGTATGAGGTTTGAATAAACGTAGTCTCGTAATTATCACAAAGCAATATACATCGGTCGTATTTATTACTCGATAGTTCTAGTGTTAAAGAAGTCTAAAACAAATGATCATTTTAGATATTTTTATATATTTATATATTTTGGTTTACGTTTTCGCGCAGAATCCTCCGTCTTCCGGTCGCGCCGTGATTCCGAAAAGGTCCCTGTGCACGTTTCTCTATTAAACTTTTGATACATGTATATACATACGTATATGCTAGCAGGTAAATAAAGAATCTTGTGCGAACCCCTACAGTCTCATGTATTTATACGTAGCATTATGCTGCATTCATACACTATACACACCCACACTGTACATTGTCACATTTGCACAGTATACGATCATCACAGAGTGTTCGCCAGCGTACACGTAACATAGGAAGGGAACGGATGCTCGAATGGGAACACGCTCTTGTAATAGTCGTCTGTGAAAAATGGTGGCCGTTCTGGCACAGTTGGTGCTCCAGCACGGAGGCACGTAAAGAACGACAAATTTAAAGCAAACAGTCGGTTTAATTATAATTAACAGACTGCGCGGCATGATTAACACGTTGACTGCCATGTCACCCATATATGGGTCACGGAATTATTTGTTCAGACTTTAAAATGAATTTTTACGTTAATATATTCATTGTACCAAATTTGATTAGGATCTGTAAAATGCAAGAAAGTTGGAGAACTACACAATATCATGCATTTAATTCTTTTCAATTTCTATTTTATTAAATAACTTACTTTGATTTCATGGAATTTTTAAGCAGACTTTGTATGAAATCCAAAGTGTGGATTGTCATAGTGTGTTCCTCTCCGAGCATCGCGACTCTTGCTGAGTATAGTAAACGATTGGACCGTTCGAACGGTCGACGTAACTGCAGAGAGCGCACTACCCATCAAGTATCTCTTGACTCCTCCGCAGTAGAAGTAACTGTTTATAAGACCCGAAGTAAAAGGCTGCCGTGCTACGTATCCGCACACACGTACGAAACACGTACACACACACACACACATGTACACACTATGTATCTGAAAATTGTACACGCAAAAGTATAATTGAGAGTTCCAGTATGACACAGTGTCGGAATAGCGTCGAAGTATCAGGCCGCATCGAGATACCGTCGCCGATCCGAGTTTCTTCTACTACCCCCTTTGAACTGCTTGCACTCTACCCCAGTAGGTTGTTGAACCGGCAGTGACACAACTATAGACCAGATCGATCGATCAGTATCGTTGCTGGCTGGCTCCGCTTTTCGCGAGTGGATGGTAAGCGACGACAGCGGGCAACGGAACGATTCTAACTTCGATTTCGACGAGCTTTCGAACGACCTTCTTCACCCTTAACCCGTTGCACTACTATTTATCTTACGATTATAACGATTAGAAATTCTTCATCGTTCAGGATTTCATAGAAAAGAAAAAATAGTTTATATTTATTGTATGCCTATGTTTTCTCCAAAGGATATATATATCGACTACAACGAAATAGAATTTTATTTCGCTTTAAAGGGAATTAATAACATACATATTTATTAGACTCTGTTCAAAATCTTCATCACGAGTCTGACTCGCTATTGTAGGGCAAGGGGTTAAGCGATACGCTTGAAACTATCATGGTACAGCGGTGAAACGGTTCGTCAAAGTCGAAGTGGGAAATCAGGATGATGCCAGAGAGCAGCCAGTAAATGTGTTTGTACCTTTCCACCCGGTATTTGCGAAAAGCTTCCGCGTGTAAATGCAGGTCTGCGCCATTTGATTGGGAGAAAACGCAGTCGGGGCCGCTTCAGTTTATGGTTGTACGTGTTACTCACACCGCTAGTTACTTTATCTACTCTGTTGTTTCGCATATTAAGAGATGATGTTACCGACAGACCAGAGAGAACGATCGATCCAATAATCCTGCAATTCTCGTGTTTTCTTCTGCTAGGAGCGGTTTTCGAGTGGCGGCCAACTAGGCGAAAAAAAGGTATAAATGTCGTCACGTTCGCAACCGCAGACGTAAGTGCCGGCGTTTCACCTAATTTAAAAAAAAAAACCACGAAAAAACAGAAATACTTCCAAGAGGCCGAATGCTCGCGATTTTAACGGGACAGGATACACGAGAGATATTCATACATTGCATAAACACTCGACACGACGCGTGTACTGGGTCGCTGGGACAAGTTCCCTTCGGTAAAACCGCGAATCGACGAACGTTGTCGCGAACAAAACGCGTGAAAAATGCGTCAGTACCTCCTATTTGCATTTCTGATGTCAAGAACAACGATTGTTCACTGGAAAATAGGTCACGTGTGGGAAAATAACGTTGGAACAAAATGGGGGCGTGGTTTCGGTGCTCTTAGGGCGTGGCCTATTCCGAACGGGCGTGGTCTCGTTCTCCAAGAGGCGTGGCCTGCTCTAAATAGATATGGTATCGTCTTAAGGCGTGGTCTTATTGGCATTTAGGCAGTGTTATTTCTGATTAGGCGTTAGCCTGAATGGGGTTAGCCTTGAATCGTGTGGATACTTTGCTAGCACTGAGTGGACAGGATGTGGATGCCATGAAATCAGGATCAGGTTTGACTAGGCGTGGTATAATCGTCCCAGATTAAGGCCAGCCTCGAAGTTTTAGCCTCTAATGCGTGTACCCCCGCGAATGGGCGGGGCAATTTTGCTGTCAGGGCGTGGCCAGCCCTGAATGGGCGGGGTTTCGTTGGCCCCGCTCCCGACAGAGCCAGTAGAACTATAATTTCGTCTACGTTACGACCAAAAATGTACTCTCACGTGACAAATGCATTGTCCGGAGCATTCGGAAGATGATATCCGTGATTAGATTCGCCAAAATCATACGCCAGTGGACGGAACGTGCTCGGCGACCCACACAAGTGTCTCTACATCATTCGCGTGTACACAAACCAACATGAGACGATAGCCAAAAGCGTATGGATGCGGTATTAACGCGCGGTCCAAAAAAGAATGAAAAGACAACGAACAAACAAGCACCAGCAAATAGGTTCAAAGAACGACGCTCATCAAATCAAAGATACCGATCGCGTACGTGAGAATGCAATGCTATGAAATATTTCAAAGCCGATCGAAACTCAGACGACGTTTTGCGATGGACTGTTTTCTTTTTAATTTTTGGTCCATCGCGGTCCACAAGTGTTTTCCGGTAGCTTCGTACGTGTACCGAGAGGATTTCCGAACTTGTCCCAGAGTCTATCGAATCTCGGGACAAGCTAGTACAAAAAAAAAAACTGATCGTGTTACACGCACGGAGCCCGACCCCAGTCCAGATAAGGAGTCGGCATTTGTTGGTGGTTAAGTGCAATTTCCTCTGTCCCCTGCAGGAGAACTTCATCAACGTCGGATTCCTCAGGCTGTTTCGTGCCGCCAGGCTGATCAAACTACTCAGGCAGGGCTACACGATACGAATTTTACTCTGGACCTTTGTACAATCCTTTAAAGTAAGCAGAAAAATCGATCATCGATCTTCCTCCTCGAAAGAGTCGAATTTCTTCATTGTTCCGACTTGTTACAGGCTCTGCCTTACGTTTGTCTCCTCATCGCGATGCTGTTCTTCATCTACGCGATCATCGGCATGCAGGTACGTAGCGCCCTATCGGGCCACGACGAACGGACAACCATAATTCCTATGAAACCCTCGGAAAGCCGTGAGGACCCAGGAAAATGGAGAGAAGACTGTCCACGCAGGATCCACTCGCGTAATTCAGAAATTATGCTTCGATCGTCAAACCTACAGTGGTGGATTCATTAGAAGAACATGAAATCTGCAGTGGTTAGCTTCGTATTTTCTCAAGGGGTTAAATATTGACGAAACTTCTAGTCGAGTAATTATTAGATCAAGTTAATTAAGAAATTGGGGGAAAGAGTGGATAGTCTCTCTTGATTCTTCAGGGTCTCGCGCTTCCACGCGATCCAGAAAGCGCAAAGCGAAACCGAACGGGCGTCGACGATTAAGTATAGTAAAGTATAATCAGAGAGCCAGGTGAAACGAACAGGCGCGAGATCACCGGCGAGCACTAGTGACCGATCTGAATATTCCGTTGTCAGGTCTTCGGCAATATATCGAACGATCCAGGAACAGCGATCGATGAACACAACAACTTTCAGTCCTTCTTCGCCGGTCTTATGTTGCTTTTTCGGTGAGTCGAGCAGCTAAATGCAGAGATGTACGTCCGTGTAAAGCGATAAAGACTCGCTGACCAATCGGAGTGACCTGTGCGATCGCGTGAACCTTGAACCTTGGTTTCGTTCAAAGATAGAAAGAGACAGAGAGAGAGGGAAAGAAAAAAAAGGAGTACGAAATTGAGGGACTGTTTGACGCGATCGATCGCCGGTTCTCGTAGAATTTTGGGCTGTTCGCATGAGGTTTCATCGAGAGTATAAGCTGCTCGACGTGTCAGTCTGTTGCGATTGAACCCTGCAGATTAGACGTCCCCATAGACAGTTGTACCATAGAGATGCTTGCCCTAGATTGTTGGACTTGATCACGTTGGTGCGGTGGACTCGAGAGAAATCCTGGAATCAACGCTGGACTATGCGAATTTTCGAATCCTAAATTCAAGCAATTCTTACTACTGCATCTCAAGTTCTCATAGTCTTCGCGAATATTGATATTCTTCATGGCTGTTTTACAAAATCGAGCGAACGCAAAAATGATCACAGAGCTCTCTCGAGGACCCGCGAGTTGATAACATTCGAAAAAGTAAGGACCAGTTGGTAGATCGTAATTGAATATGTGTGTATGCGTATCTTCTTAGAAGGTAGACCGACAAACACTATCACAAACGCGTAAGACACGAATAATAGTGACACGCGAAGATCGTGTTATAACACGGTCGGGAAGTTCGCGATTTCCGCGTGGATCGATATTCTAATTAAAAAAAAAACCCCCGATCCGCGTCGAAGATGATGGGATCTTGCTAATGCGGTGCGTGCCCTGTGGCCGCGCGGCCATTTTCTGTTTTGTTTCTCGGTCCCTCAGGTATTCGGTAACATCGCGCTGGACCCCGAGTCTGCTATAACCAAGCACAACAATTTCCAAAGCTTCATTCAAGGTCTGATGTTGCTTTTTCGGTAAGTAACGCAACCGTTAGCATCGATGTGACGTCATTAGATTTTTTTGAGATCGGTTCGAAATTGCCAAAAACTATTCGAACGATTTGCACAAGTTCGTGCACCTGCATTTCACTCGCTCAAATAAGCTCTACTATTTTCGATACGTTTACTCTCGATTTTACTGAATTAAACGAAATTCGATGTGACTAAGTATCTGTTATTTAATTTTCCAACATTTACATTTTCGTGCAAGCTTGTTAATGAATTTTTGTATAAATTCCAAACAGATTGGAATTACAATAGACACGTCGCTGGTAATAATTTCTTGTAAAATATTCTCATAATATTGTAGAAGAGAAAGTAGTCGGAAACAAGTTAGCTCGACTTATCTGGTAACGACAGTGTTTAAACCATTAATGAAAATGTAGGAACGACAAAGAAATCATAATAAAAAATCGTACGGATCCTCCTTCACGAATCTAATGACGACACTTTCTAACGTTTCATCCGGAAGTATAGTGACGCGAACGATGATGAAAAGGAAGAAAAGAGCACAGCTTCTTCGCAGAGCACTCGCGCCGCGACTCAATTTCCAATTCTTCCAAGATTATCGGACAGTAAATAACAATTTTCGGGAATGCAACACACCAACGTGAACGGGCTAAGCTACGCCTCACCAAACACACGCAGTAGAGTAATTAGAAGCGAGTAGAATCGATCGAGCCTTGCTCAGCCAGTAATTGAAACGCTTTTGGTGTTAATGCAAAACGGAATCGATCTGATTATGCTTGCATGGTGTGCTGTCAAGATCGATTCCATTTAGCGTTGTTCTATCTGTGGAACGACGCTAGTTGTCAGAGAGGCTCGTGAAAAAACGTTTGCGTTTTATACTTGGAGGTATAACGAGCTGGTAGTGGTATTTTAAGCGCGAAGTATTTCGTAGCGGCTACAGAGTTGTCGACGTGCTTTTGTTGAGAAAATTGCATGCTGCGAACGACCACCGGCGATTTCCAAAAATTAAGAAACGTTATCGTTGAATAAAGTTGCTTACAATTTATTTAATCTTCGCAGGATATTCGAAAATAATTGTAGAAAGCATTGGAGTAACCATCCATTTTCGTTTTAGTACCTAAGAACGGACTTTTCGTTTAAGAAGATCAAGAGCTAAGAAAAATAAATGAAATTAGCAGAAAGAAACAATTTTTATTTCACGTAGACATCCGCAGACTAGTTATCGGTGAAAGAGGAACAGATTTTGGAAATCGCCGGTCGCGCCAAGTATCTTTAGCCGATTCCGAGACTGCGTGATTGGGACGAGCGCGTGAAAGAAAGTTAGAAAGCGAGAAATTCGAATGGGACAATGACCGAATGACCTTGCCAGGTGCGCTACCGGCGAGGCCTGGCCGAACATCATGCTGTCGTGCATCAAGGGACGTACGTGCGACGCGAAAGCTGGCAAACAAGAGGGCGGCTGCGGCTCGAACATCGCGTACGCCTACTTCGTCTCGTTCATCTTCTTCTGCTCGTTCCTGATGTTGAATCTGTTCGTGGCCGTCATCATGGACAACTTCGACTACCTGACGAGGGACTCGTCGATCCTCGGCGCGCATCATCTCGACGAGTTCGTCAGGATCTGGGCGGAGTACGATCCGAGCGCGACAGGGAAGATCCACTACACAGAGATGTACGACATGCTGAAGAACATGGACCCGCCGTTGGGGTTTGGCAACAAGTGCCCGAACCGGCTGGCTTATAAGAAGCTGATCAGGATGAACATGCCGGTGGACAGCGACGGGAAGGTCAAGTTCACCACCACGCTGTTCGCCCTGATCCGCGAGAATCTCAGCATCAAGATGAGACGCGGTACGCCACGATCGAAACATGATTACTAGATGTCAAACTTTTATCCAAACGACAAAAATTGTCTGGTTGTTGTCGCTGTGAATATCTTGGTATTTGACGATAGCACTCTTTTGCAGCCGACGAGATGAATGTAGCGAACGAGGAGCTGAGGGACACGATCAGAAGTATCTGGCCGCTGCAGGCGAAAAAAATGTTGGACCTTTTGATACCTAGGAATGAAGGTACGCGAGTAATCATTGTTGTCAAAGAGATATCTAGATCGAGCATGGGTACGAATTTCACTTGTGGTTCTGACTCTGGGAGCTGCAATGCCGCGCCCAGTCGGAACGGGCTACGCCCACTATGGACAGGCCACGCCTACTGTGCACAGAGAAAGCAGAATAACTAGTATTTTGTCTTCCTTTCTATCCTTTTGTCTTAAGTATTGCCTTCGAAGACAGTTCAGGGAGCTCTCAACAAAAATACAGCATATTAGCCACGCCCAGTTTATCTATTAAGTCCTCAGTATTGAAACCCTTAATGTTTATATTAAATATTCAAAATAGGCAGTCTCTAAAATTTTTAGTGGTAGATATTTAGGGGATGTAGAGTGCATACCATCGAGGGCAAAGAAGCCACGCCCCCGGGATCAATTCGAACCGCTTGTATCCCATGCCCGGTCTAGATCCACTCGACAAGAACAACTCTAACTGATCGAATTCGTTGGTTGTTTCAGAATTAGGCAGAGACAAGCTGACCGTTGGTAAGATATACGTCTGCCTTCTGATACTCGACAGTTGGAAGACGACCAGGTTTGGTCAGATAGAATCGACCGGACAGGTGAGTGTCTTGACAGTCTTTGTTTCCGGGTGTGTCTCGAGTCGTACGAAACGTCGATAAACCCTAGCGATATGTCCTTTATTCAGACGAGCAGAACCTCCGCGCTGTGCTCCCACGACTCTTCTCTCGATCCTAATCCCTCTGTGTGTTCGATCGGCATCGATCTTGTTCATTGAATCGACGGATTTTCGAGCATCAGAGACTCGTGGGAGTTGAGCCGAGGGCCCAGTTCGAATGGATGTTTTGTCGTTCGCTTACTTCGTGATAGGATTTCACATGGCCGATGTGAAACTCACGTCTCGAATAGAAAGATGTCCAACTACTCCAGAGTAGCTTCTTGACCACCCACGAAAGCTTAGCATCGCGGATCCGTGATGGCGTTCGAAACGCGACATTGCTCGTCGATTCGACGGCCGTCGATGACGAATCCTCGGAGGTATGATGGTGGACCTTCAAATTGAAAGAACTAGATTGGAAAACGCGATTCTAAGCTACCCTCCCGAGTCCCGAAACGTGTTCTGACGCTGTATTTGACTGTGTGCTCAGTAGTGACGAGAATTTCGTGGATTCGGATCTGCACTCCCAGCCGAAAAGATGTCTCTCATTTCCCACTAACACGATCTTGCTGCGAACGATACAGTTGCGAGCTCAAAATATGCGAATCTCTCGGAGTCACGCTATTTTTAAGACAGAAAATGTTGTGACACATATCGTGTTAACGATATTCAATTCAAGTCTAGATTCAGTCGCTGGAAAATTTTTTTATCGTCTTCACAAACGTTTCAACTTGTAGCATTTGTCATAAGAATAAGAAATTTTACCTCGCTGCATCATGCAAAAATATTTCAGACAAAAATGTGACCAGGTTTTTTGTTGTTGTACTATATTTTCACTGTTGGAGCGTTACAAAACAGGACTTGCATTGGAAGAAGAATACCCGGATTATTTATTGCAATCCTGAGATTATCGATTTGTCATCGAGAAACGAAAGACACGCGGACAAATGTGCAATTTTTTCGGCTGCGAATGTGTTCGAACGGCCAAAGAAAATATCGAGGTGGCGATCGTTCTCTCAACGACCCGTTCGATCCTCCTCGACGCTGAGGATCACGCTCGAGATCGATAAAAGAGATCAGACGGATCGGTGGAATCGTCGGGAGAACGGATTCGACCAATCGCGTGATTAGATTCGATCACAGTTTCGAACGAAGGAAGAGAAATCTCTGTCGAATTAGCCAGACTCAATATGTGTAGAAAAGCAGTTCGATGTGTCACCCCTCCTTGAACGTCACGATGCAGATTTGGTGCAACCGATCGACCTGTTCACTGGATCGCCTAGATCCCTCGTCCCACTTGGTCGACTCGAACAAAAAAAAATTTATTTGCTCTATGACTGAAGAAATTAGAAAATAACGATTGGAAGAGTATAGAGAGGATCTGTAGCACTGGGAAAAAAGTGATCTTTTTTTCCTTGGTGAACAGGTCGACGTAGATTGTGTTTTCGGTCGATACATCGTCTGCTCTTTCGTTTTTCCAATTCTCTCCTCTAGAAGAGAATTTCGTTTGGATCGATAACAAAGTCGGGATTCGATTCGACGAGCGGACGATAGATCGACGCGAGTTTACGAACCACTTCTCTAGAGACTTAGGACGATACATGGTTTCTTTGAATGAGTTTACGATATTAGATCATTAGAGGAGAATCTGTGTGTTGAATTGATTTACGTGTTTACCCACTAACGAGTCATAGAAAACGAGTATTATATATATATACAGATTTGAGTTTTGAGTTTTCAGTCTCAAATCTAAGCGAGTTTAGACGTGTCAATTTATTGAGATATAGAGATTACGTTCACTGTTTATTGTTACTACGTTTATATAATTGTTCTTATTGTGACATTAGTGTAGGAGTAATTTAAATACGATTATTATTATCGTTATTATTCTTATGATTTTTTATTATTATTATTATTATTATTATTATTATTGATATTGACTACAGACTAGGTTTATGTAATTGTTATACCCAGACAAGAGGATGTTCACGCAGCTCTCAATCATCTCTTTGTGTCTTTTCTCTTTGTTTTCCAGAACGATAACGATCTAATCGATAACGATAATGCTGGGCAAAGTCCTGCAGCCCAGGCGGTAGTACTTAAACTTTTCTCTTACTTATTATCATCTTATACACACGTTTCCTTTCTCGTTTCCGTTCGTTTTTTCTTTCCACAACGTCTCACCCGTTTTCTTTCTCACACACCAGTTTTTTCACTCGACCGAGGATCGACCGATCTCGCCGCTGCGAACGTTCTCCTTGGCGAACGAATTAAAAAATGATCCAAGAGACGATATCGAAATCGTCCAGCGAACGCTGCGATCGGTCGATCTTCCTTGTACATAAGACCGTTCTCACTTTCATTTCTCTGATATATATTTAACTTGATCGCTAACTCGCGCAGAGACACAGAAGCCGCATTCGATCTCGTCCCGTGTGTACATACTCGGTATTTAGACGCCGATCGATCGATTATTGTACATAAATTCTGTATCGTAGAGTTTCGGAATTTGAGCAGCCGTATCGCATAGAAACCGGCGGTTGTATCTCTGCCCTGTAACTTTTCTCCGGTCTTGTACAATTCTTTTTCTATGCATCGACAACACGACGCACACACTTGTGATCCACGACAACACCGTTCACACGAACATCCTTCTTTGAACTTTCGTTTACCTGTCGCATCGTAGACATGTGTCCATTCGTTTCTCTCACCTTCTCTCACGATCTCCACCTGCTGACCGGGCGAGCGTTTAACCAGCAAACGCTTGCAAACGACCAACGAAATTGATAAAATCAAATTGACGATTTAGCTTGAAAATTGGGCAGGTTTGTTTCTCGAGAATTAAATTCGATCACAATTTGGTACACAATCTTTCCATGTTTCAACAAGAGAAAATTACAATTCAAAGCAGAGTTCTGTTACTCTATATTTTATTTCTATTCTATATATATCAGTTACAAAAATTATAATTCGAAGCGGAGCTCTGTTACTCTATATGTTATTTCCGTTCTATATTTCAGCTAGAAAAATTATAATCCAAAGCAGAGCTCTGTAATTCTATATTTTATTTCTGTTCTATATTTCAGCTAGAAAAATTACAATCCAAAGCAGAGCTCTGTTACTCTATATTTTATTTCTTTTCTATTTTTCAGCTAGAAAAATTATAATTCGAAGCAAAGTTCTGTTATTCTACAGGGAGTCCCAAAAATATTGTATTTCCTTGCAAAGGGTGATTCCTATGGTCGTTTCAAGTCACTTTTTCCGTTACAAAAATATGCTCCTCCGTTTCGTTAAGGAGTTATTACCGAAAAACACGAACCAATTAAAATAACGTTTTACTATGACACATCGTTTCAGTTTCAAAATGTTCGACGGAAGGGTTAATTAATCCGGCCCGGTTAGCAGCCTAATCGCAACCGTGGCAGTCGTTCAGCTCAACGAGGAAACAAAAGAGGAAGGGCAATAACGAACAGCCACAGTTGCGAAAAGGAACCGCCAGTCACAGTCACACACACACACACACACACACACACACACGCTCGAACTTTTTTCGTCTTTCCTTAGGCACTCGACGTATTACAGAAAGTACTTTATAACCTAGAGCATCCGTCGGGTCTCACACGACACATAGAAAGCTCTTAGAAACTTTTTTAGTCTCTCCTTACAAAGAACCTCCTATCTCTAACAGCACGTTTTCCTCTTCAGATAATAAGCAATTAGTCTAGGATTAATACTTGAAACTACTAGTTGAGCCTCGCGCGCCCGGTTTTCCGCGTCGTCGTCGGAACATAGAGAATACGAAAACGTTCTACTTTATTTTGGGGGAGAAATTTTCGAAAAGTTTCCGAAAAAGTTCGCCCGATCCTGAATGATCGTGCGAGTTGATAAATTTGGCGCGGAATGCCGGGTACGCGTGTGAGAACATTTTAGTGGTCGTGTCGGTGTCACGTGGGCGTGATTCGCACGTGGCATCGCCCACGTGGATCGGCTCTTTGTCCCCGAGAACACGATCTAGCTGCGTGCAAGTAAGTTACCTAGCCGATCGAGCCTCGTAGAAACGATCTAGATCGGGATTGATCACCGGAGAACACCCTAACTAGCTCGCCTTTTGCCTCGAGTGTGTCGCTCCTTCGTGTTACTTTAGTGTCAACGGTTTAGCCGTCTTTAGCGAACTTCTCGTTTGTCTATTAGATCGAGCCCGTCTCTCTTTTTCTCTCTCTTTCTCTCTTTCACTGTATCTCTTTAATCTAGATTAGAATAGTGCCCGACCATAGTCGATCTTAGATCGAGCATATCATAGACGTCCGTCGATCCCGATCTCGCTGGAGCAACGGAGCGATTCTTGCAACTGTTTATCTCTCTTTCTCTCTCTCTCACACACACACACTCTCTCTTTATTGTTCTCTCTCTCTCCCTTTGTCTCCGTCCTTTCCTTCTTTCGTTTCCCAGAAGATAGAAGCTCAACGTAGATGTAGTCGAGGAACACGCGTTCGATTTTCGAAAACGAGAGTTCCTCGAGCTAGAATTTTGTCGACGTTCTTTGCTAGTTGGATTGTCTCTCTGTCTCTCTCTCTCTCTCTCTCTCTCTTTCCTTTCTCCCGTTGATCTCTCCCATAGTTTCTCTTTAATGCCCGTTGCATACCCTTTTAAGGCTCACCCGCAATCGCCACGTAGAATAGACACGAGGCTATAGACGATTTTCGAGTTAGATCAGTACCGTCTTTCGGTAGACAGGTTGCCTTGGCTACTCACACGCACTGCGAGCCGCAAAATCGAACGATCGAACCCGTTCTTTCTCAACATTTATGCGCTCATTTAGGGTCACGGAGAGACTGAAGACGCACGAACGATCGATATCTTCTCAGAGCATTTTTGTACTAGTAGTGGCATTTTCTTAATATTTTTGGTCTTTTCAAAATCGTCGTTGCAGACTGTTTTAAAAAGTGTTAAAAATACCTCACTCTACTACAGTATTCGTAGAGTATTTTTGGTGTAGATAAATGCGTGAAGAATATTTTACAGGACTGTCCGTGCTCTTTGGGACATATTAAAATGTTCAACGAGGTGAAGAAGTCTTCTATCATTAATGCATTTGCTCATAAAAATTGCTATTCAGCACAAGCTCGCCAGAAACAGATTTTGGACTGCGGATTCTATGCACTAGTTATGGGAAAATTGTCTCTGACCCAGTCTAAATGAACGCAGAAATATTAATTGAAAGAACAATGGTTCCACCACTTCAATTTTGCTGCCCGCCGTAGCTCTCTCTCTCTCTCTATTTCTTTCTTTCTCTCTCTCTCTCTCTCTGAACACGACCGCTTCTGATATACAAACACGGTTTTTTCTTTCCACAAATTTGAACACGATCGACACCCGGTTTTCTCAGCGGACACGCGCAGACAAACCACACGAACACCGAACGACGAGCAGACGCTCGAGCGTTTCTCGACCAGGGATATATATCTTTTGATTCTCGAAGCAAAACCAATGCTGTGAACAACCAAATGTTTCTCGCGTCGATTCGAATTTTCTCGACGGATCGATCGTTCTGCCCTCCCGAGCGGTTCGATCTCGGAACGAGACGAATTCTTCTCGACGCGGATCAAGGGGAGAACCGACTTCCGGCGGAAGCTTTTCTCGAACTTGAAGCATCCTGTAGCGCCGTGCTGTCCGAGCCTCGCTCGCGACTTCGCTCGGAATTGCGATTAATTCGCGACCCTATTTTCTCGATGCACTTTGTTGCTGCAGGAAAAGTTGATTCGTCAACTTCTGGAAGAATCTTGAAACTGTAGGGACAACGATAGAATTCATCTTTGAGAACAGTGTATAAGATTCCTTTATTTTTAAACTAACTAAAATTATTAAGAGAAGAATTTTCATTTTTTCCATAAATATCCTAACAACGAAACAGCGAGTAGGACATATTGAATAAAAATTAGTTGCTCCATATTTATACATCATTTTTTCAAATTTGTCGGAGAAAAATGTTAGGCACAATTTTTACGATACTTACTATCGTCTTCGGGACACCGTAACATTTTTAAGAGGGTGAAGATGGCGAGGGAAAATTGCTTTTTCGCATAATCGCGTGAGGAACCTGCGGACAGCACGGAAGTAGCGCGGAAAGTGTTGCAGTACGCTTTTCGCAGATTTGTTGGTATTCAAAGTATTCAGAGTTGCGAGTATACAGTTGACAGTAGATGAAACGTAGCCAGTAATGCCCTGGCGTGCATAGGCATGTCCAGGAGACTGATTAAGAAACGTACACTTGCGGCCATTTATGCGTGTGTATATACGATATGTGAATACGCCTATACAATATATGTACGATTGTATATGGACGTGTGTATCATATATACGAAATTATTAGCTCCCATGTGTAGCTCTCCCTCGCCCCTTGTCACGTTTGTTCGTTGTGATTGGCTTGTGTAACTATGTTTGTCCACGGTTTGTTCGCATAATGTGTATTGGTACGTTTAGAACGAGGTGTACGCCAATCGTCGACGTTCCTCCGTCAACACACTATGATTTTTTAAAAAACATATAATTAAACATTGTTTGTGCGGATTTCTGGAATTGCATAGGCTTTGGATCTGTATGCAAAAATTTTGTGAAGCGAGTACCTTAATGGAAAGGCAATTTTTATTTTATTGACCTCAAATTTATATAATTGGGGATAATGTTCATTTTTTTCGATAGTGTTCGACAATTCTTTAGAGCATTTACTAGTCTAGAATATTTCTTGTTGCAAGGATCGTTGCCATACTGAAATGAAGAATGAGATAGCTTTTTCTGATTACTGACCGACTACTTCCTGATTCCTTTACCGTGTTTGCGTGTACGTATTAACGTGAAATAAAGTAAAAATGGAGCAATCATTGATATTAAATTTATTAGCACTGTCTTCCTTTTGCTGATGGTACAAAGGTCTAAAAAATATTCCATAATCCAGTGGATAAATTTGTATCTGTTCGACGTTTAAACAAATTGTGTGCAGAAATTAGAGGAACGTGAACGGTTCGTGTACAATGTGTATGTGTCGCATGCTTACTAACGTTTGCATACTCCCCACAGTGGCGCGGAACGTGCCCCTCGAATCAGTATTTCCGATTGCATACCGTACTCGTACGCTCGCTCGTATTACATATACTTCTATATATATATATTTATCTACTATACACGTGTATATATTAATCTATACACAAACTGAACAGTACCGAATAATATAAAACCCTAAGGTGCTCGTACGTAAGGTACAGCTCCTTTGACATACATATACAGGCTTTGCCGGAGTACGATCCACCTATACAAAAAAAAAAAAAAAAGAAAACGAAAATAACGCAAAACGATTCGCATCACGATTTTGTCTCAATTCTCTGTACATGTATTCGCACACACACATGAATTTTTCAGATGCGTGCCTTGTCGCGAGCTTTTTTAGCCGACACTTCTAAGCGCACCGTCACGATATTATACTCTTTACTGTGTTCTTATGGCATGGCCTACATTTTATCTTATTCGTCCGATGGACAACAAAAAGAATATCTTCTTTCACACTGTTTCACTATCGCGCATCCCTCCGATATCCGAACTCTTTCTGTCTCTCCTCTCTTTCTCTCTCTCTCTCTGTCTCTCTCTCTTTCTCTCTTTCTCTTTCTCTCTCTCACGATCCGAAGAGAGAAAACTGGCCGCGCAACGAAAGGAAATGAAAGGTGAAAGACGAGGAAAGCCTGTATGTGCCTGTACAATAGCCCCGTTGTACCGAATAAATCATGGATTGGATCGACCGGATACGGAGAACCAATACCAAGTAGCGAACAAAATCAATCGGAACATAGATAAACAAAAATCTAAAAAAAAAAAAAAACAACAACATAAAAACGACAGACCACTGTCGATCAGCTCTGATAGCCGGTGTGGTTTCGCACGTTCGACTTTAGCAATCGGCCTTCCTCAACTGCATACTGGACGTGACGGCGGTGAATCACACCGGAAATAGTCACGGGACCGGAAGTAGGGCGAACAGCCTCGAGCCGGTGGTACGGCCGACGCCCGATAGGAAGCTAGACCAACGCAAGGAGCTCCGAGAGGAAGACGATGGGACCCTCGGGGTCCATGCAGCCGCCGAGCACAGGTATCTCGTCATTTTCAAAATAGCTCGTCCCTCCGCGCGAATATTTTGCCTCTCGACCACGTGGTCTCTTGGCCACGTGCTTCCAGACCCAGGGGGTTCGACGATTCTGGCAAATCTGTTCTAGGGATTTCGTTCAAAATTGACTATGACGTAGCGTATGGGAAATCGGGGGAGGTTTAAGTCATAATTTTGCTGATAGGTAATTAGATTATTAATTACAGCCCTTTGAATTTCGTCTTAAGACGTATGTAATGTAGTTACCACGTGGTTATCGAGTCACGCGATGATCCTGGCAAATCTGCTCCGGGGATTTCGTTCAGAATTGACTATGACGTAGTGTATGGGAAATTAGGGGGGGGTTTAAGTCATCATTTTGCTGATTGATAATTAGTTTATTGATTACAGCCCTTTGAATTTCGTCTTAAGACAAATGTAATGTGGTGACCGCGTGGTTATTTAGTCTCGCCATGATTCCGGTAAATCTGTTCCGAGGATTTCGTTCAGAATTGACTATGAAGTAGTGCATGCGAAATTAGGGGTGGTTTAAGTTACCACTCTACTGATTTTTAATTAGTTTATTGATTTTTGATTTTTATTTTAAACCGAATGCAAGTAGTTTCCACGCGGTTTTTCGCAAACCCAACAAGAATCGTTGTCAATTTTTCTTTACGAAACGAACTGCGCGTTGAAATGCGCGTGATAACGGAGGGACGAGCGTGTATCGTTGAAAATTTCGCGACGGAGCGGAGCGAGGCGTCAAGAAGATTGGATCGACAAGTGGCGATCGAGCTAATCTGGCCTGCGTTCTGATTTCAGAAATAAAAAGGTGAACTGGAAGATGTCCCACCAGTACGATATACTAGGCAGCAGCGGAGAGAGTAGCCAGGGAGGGGGTGGGTCTGGGGTTGTACCCGTAGTTAATGACGAGGATCGCGCCCCCGAGCTAGAGCCATTGCTGGCTGAGGTGCCCTCCCAGCAGGATCAAAACTACTACTACCACCATCACCATCACGACCAATACTACGATACCGACAAAGATCTATACTATGACCATCACCACCACCACCACCATCACCATCACGTTCACCATCATCATCATGCTCACCGACCACCCTCGTATTATCAACACCAGAATACCTACGCACCTCGCTCCTCGATCCGTTACCACAAGGTCTCTTGGCTCGATTCAATTCAATTAACAACCCTCTCGCGAGATATCGATAGCTCTAATCGAACACCGCGCGATCGGTCTCGTTTAGACGTCGATGTATAGGATGTTTCATAACACCTGGCACGATTCGTCATGAACGGATCATTATGCAAACTAGACATTGTCTCCTTTGATTCCAACACATTGGAATCAAATTTTGCTTCTTTGATCATTTCAAAATGTTAACACTTGCACATCGATGTCATCTAATTCTTTTAATCTTTCTGTTGTTTTCTTCGATTTCTTTTTACCATAAATGCATAAAATCCACGAGCAATCCTGCGTGCCGAACCGACGAGATACAAACTAACAATTTTGCTGTTTACTTCATTGTTTAAAGCCTGTGGCAATCTCGCCTTGCCTTGAAGTAACTCGCAAATTCGTCCCTCTCGGTCCAGTTCGCAGTATCCTCTCCGAGAATCGTTCCACGATCTATGAAACACCCTGTACACTAATAATCGGAGCGATCGAGCGTCGATCGCCGGCGATAGTTCCGCGTAATCGTAGATCGCGCGTGTCTGTAGATTCGGTAGATCTTCGCGGATCGGCAAGCTTCTTTTAGATTTTAGATCGATCGTCGCGCCGATTAGATCGGAGTCGGATGCGTCGCGGAACGGAAGCCATCTTTCTCTTAGCTCGGCGAGACTACGCAAATTAGATCTTCTAATTAGCTTTTTTGAAACACTCCTCGGTAGTACGGAGCTTTGCGTTCTTCACAGACATACATACATAGAGACACATAGACACACACACACACAGTTGTGCGTTTCTCGATCGGCTGCTACTGTTCTGATCGCTGCTCACACGACAAAACTAGATCATTTAGGGTAGAATTAGATCTATAGATCCGGGCTCGAGACAATTAGAGACACGACTACGTTCCCGCGGCCGATCGATCGAGACAAATTGGACACCGGGATCGAGCGCGATAGATTAGGATCGAGATCGACTCGGCGATTTTTGTGGAAATTGTTGCAACACCAAATATTTAAAATATTTAAATCCATCGATAAAATAACCCAGAGTTCGTCCAGTAAATGGTCTTTTGTTGCGATTAGATTGCGGGTCGCTCTGCGAAACAAGAATTTTCTGCACTTGTTTCACGAAACAGGGGCTAAAGAGAAGTGTGCTTCTTCTTTTAACCCCTTGAAACGAAGAAGATTGAAAGCCATACAATAATCATAAACTTCCTTGTTCTTCTATAAAATTCTGAACGATGAAGAAGTTCTAATCACGAGACATGTCGAGAAGATTCACTTTCATGTCATTATAAAGGGGAGAAAAAAATGGTTTGCATTCATCAAAGAAGAGCAACTTCTCGCTCCGTTTCATAATGAAGAAGGGTCTTTGCAAAGGTAATGAAAGGGCGTGAAAGTAGAGACTTCACCCTTTGAAATGAGCGACAGTTTCTTCGTTTCGCGGAGTGGCATGGTAAAGCCTAGACTGTCTTCACCGCGAGTATGGTTGCGTCAAGTCGATCTCGGTCGTCGTTAGCGTGTGTATCTGTAAATACAAGAGAATCTAGAACCGATCTTGTCTAGAGAGCCACCTAGATGAATACCCTTAACCACCACCCGTCACCACCTCATGACCTCCATACGAGAATCTCTAACCGTTTAGTATGTTCGACGTCGGTACATATATCTCTATATCTACATACATATATATATATTTTCTATATATATTAATATACTAGAGTAACCCCACCCTTGTCCCTAGCTGCTTTCACAGCCTTGAGAATTGTTCTCGAGAGCAACGAAGCATTCGCGCACTCACGCCCGCACTCACAGTCCGCGAGTGCCTCGTTCTCCGTGTCTCTCGTTGTTTGTCGTAAATTCCATTATGTATGTCCGCATAATCCCGGTAAGTAAATCTCGTGAAAAAACCACCTCTGGAATACAAAAAAAGCCGAGTCTCCGAACTGGAAAGGTAGCGACAAACCCTGAACCCTGAACGAAGACTCTCCGCACCATCTGTCTATCTGTCTGTCTTACCTGTCACCACCTCTGCCTGTCTTCTTTCCGACGTCCCGAAGAGAATCGAAAAAAAAAAACAAAAAAGAAAAGAAAAGAACCCGAAACAACGAGACTACTCGGCGGAGTGCATGTGCATGCCCGAGAGGAGACTCTTTTTGAACTGCATGCCTGTTCTGAACACGCGCGCACATGTGCTTGTATACCGTCTATACTCTGCTCCAGTTTCGCTGATTGTTCTTCCCATTTCTTGCCACGCGATTATACGTGTACTGTCGCTCGTCGAGCAAACGAATGCCAACTTAGCACGATGCTGCGGCCAACCCCCTCGTCAAGGTCACCCTCTGTGTCCCCGCTCCCTCAATAAACAGGTAACCTCCAACAGACCCACGCTCTGATCTTCCGCACCTCTAATTCCTAAAAAATTTCAACACCCGCTTCAATCAAACCCCCGCCATATTTGATACCCAGAAGCCCCAAATTGTCCCGAACTGTCCCGAAGCTTGCGATCACAGGCTCGAACGACAATTGTCGAGGATAAAGCCCGCGAATCGATCGCTTAGCGCGACGATCGCTGGCTCGAATGTAGACCCCCGACGGTTCAAGGACACAGATGGAGGGACCTTGGACGCAGGGGTTGGTCGTCCCCGGAGGCAAAAGGCGTCTCGAGTCGAGAAAGATGATTCGTGCGCGCGAGGCGGAAATCGTTAGTACCGAAGGCAAAGAACCGGCTCTGAACACCCCTCCGACTATCCTTTTAATACTCCTTGACCAATGTTTTGCTGGTTTCGTACGTCGTACCCTAATCGACGAGTCTGTTCGTTTAGATGGAGCTTCAGGACGTCGTGGTTAGCGACTCGCGAGCCGGTAGTCTCGAGAGTCTCACCCACGCCGCAGAGAGACTTCATCCGCCTGCCCATCCAGCTAGACATCCGTCGCGTTCACCCAGTTTAAGGTACGGCAAATGCACCCGGAAATCCCGGAATCCTGGCCAAAACGTCTGGCCAATCAACCTTGTGAATCTACTCATTGAGTCTCTCCATTAAATCCACTAATTGGATCTACTCATTGAATCTACTTCATTCAGTTTATTCTTTGGGTTTATTCAATAAATCCTGGCCAAAGCGTCTGGCCAATCAACCTTGGTGAATCTACTCATTGAATCTCTCCATTTAATCCATTAAATGGATCTATTCATTGAATCTACTTCATTCAGTTTATTCTTTGGGTTCATTCAATGAATCCTGGCCAAAGCGTCTGGCCAATGAACCTTGTGAATCAACTCATTGAATCTATCCATTTAATCCATTAAATAGATCTACTCATTGAATCTACTTCATTCAGTTTATTCTTTGGGTTCATTCAATGAATCCTGGTACAAACGTCTGGCCAATCAACCTTGTGAATCTACTTATTAAATCTATCCATTAAATCCACTAAATGAATCTACTCATTGAATCTACTTCATTCAGTTTATTCTTTGGGTTCATTCAATGAATCCTGGCCAAAGCGTCTGGTCATTCAGGTTTTAAAATGAATTTTTACGTTAATACATTCATTGTACCAAATTCGATTAGGATCTATCAAATGCAAGGAAGTTGGAGGACTACTCAATATATCATACATTTAATTTTTTTCAATTTTCATTTCATTAAATAACTTACTTTAATTTTATGGAGTATTTGAGGTTTCTAGTGTGGCAGTCAAAGTGTTAAATCCACTAATTGGATCTACTCATTGAATCTACTTCATTCAGTATATTCTTTGGGTCTCTTTTACTCGTTGAGTCAGTGTTACTCGTTAGAGTAGTCCATTTGTTGAATTTAGCCAGAATAAGAAACGTTTCGGCCAGGATTCCAGCGATTTTTGGCCCAGGTGCTCTCACAAAATGATACAATCTAGTGTGTCCGAGAATTCGAATGATCTACGATGAGAATCTGAATGGGAAGCTGAGAATTTGAACGAGTATTGTCTTTCCGTAGAAGGCACTCGCCGGTGATGCCCGGATCGCAGTCGCCGCGTCGAACGAGGAACGATCATCACGCTTACTATCGCCACGACGGACCGGGGTTCAGCGACACGGTCAGCAACGTGGTCGAGCTCCAACGGCACACACATCACCCACAGTCACATTACAACCATCGGCCCTGGAGGCGAGGTACAAGACAGAAATGATAAGCGAAGGGTAACGATGCAACGAGCGGTGCAACGATACGTGTTCTATCACGAACGGGTCCGAGCCGAGAATCTCCTTTCGGCGACCGGATCGATCGCTGATCGATCGAACAGTCTGAACTTGTCTAGATCCAGCGTTGGTCAGTGCTCAATCGATTTGGTGCAACGAGATTCCGAAATGCAGGTCATCCTGCACACGTTGAACGATGCTGGAAGTCTTGTCTTTCGAATTGTTTATGAATTAATCCCCCCACAGTTGATGCTTACTGTCGCGTCTAATCTTGTTAAACGGTTAATAACAATCATTTAGAACGTTCCTCGAGTTTCTGTTGATCTTCGAGTTTCGGAAACGAACGAATCTTGCAATCTCTGACAGATACATAGACTGGAAGAATAAAGGAGATTCACAGGCTCGCGCCTACATTTGAAATACGAATGCCGCTATAAATGGTGTTACTCGCAAGAGGCAGAGGCTCTGTGTCACTCGATGTAATACGTTTCTTCGTTTTGTTCTGTTATGCGCCTACAAAGACTATTACGACCACTGCGACTATTACGACGATGGTAATTTCTTTGGCAACTCCGTTTGAATTCCCTGTTCCGAAGCAATTTTCTTATTAACTCACGTACTTCGACTACGATCGTTTGGCTTTCAATCTTTCTCTTTCTCTCTCTATCTCTCTCTTTCTATCTCTAACTCTATCTCTTCTATTCTTTTTACCATATTTCTCACACACCAACCAACGTACACACACACACAAATACACACACACAGAGTCACACAACGACACGGAATAGAGTGTCGTCCACTCCACGCGACACCCTCACACCCGTACACCAACGAAAGACGAGGCTCGCAGTTATTCGAACGACGCTTGTTCTGATTTTTTTTTTTGTTCCTTCGAATCTTTCTGTATCTGTCACACGAAAGGCACCGTGCACGGGATTAGACACTCGCACACACAGGCTTCCGACAGCGCACCAGCACACTCGGCACACCTACACACGTAGGAGAATGCATCTGTTTCTGTCTCTCTATTTCTATCCCAGGACCCGTAGAATAGAGGACCATAGCGTAGCAAAAGGACATGGCAACAGTTGTAGAGCGAGCACGATTCCCGCAACACAGCCCGCGAAGTCGGAATAGAAAGAGAAAGTATCATTCTACAGTGATCCCCTTAGAAAAGTGGCATGTGGCCCGTTGGCGCACCGATCTCGGGTCGACCAGCGACCATTAGAACCGTCCCAGCATGACGAACCTATGGTTGAACCCCTAAAATGCACAAGAACTGCACTGTCACCTGAACGGTCTACA
Source organism: Seladonia tumulorum (assembly GCA_913789895.3). Taxonomy (NCBI): domain Eukaryota; kingdom Metazoa; phylum Arthropoda; class Insecta; order Hymenoptera; family Halictidae; genus Seladonia; species Seladonia tumulorum. The sequence continues at coordinate 9,069,226 of OU565277.1, read as the reverse complement.
GGACCGACTGTCTCGAGATTTTAGGCCGGCTTGAAACGGTTCCGAAAACCCTGGATCCTCGTTCTTTCTTTTTTTTTCTATGATCCCATTTTGCGAAGACGCTAAGCAAATGTCGGATCTGGAACAGTAATGTTAAACAGGGGTTTTTCAGAACCGTTTCAAGGACAGTAGTCGATACCGCGACAGTTTTCAAGCCCCGCTTTAGGCGCTCTTATCTTTTGGTACTCTGATCTACAAAAGGGTATAGCTAGTCGTAGATACCAAGGACGTTCAACACGATAGCTAGCAATTTCTCGACCCTCTTCCTCGTATTCCCGTCGAATGGCGCTCGGCATCCACTCTCGTATCGCAGATAGCGTCTACCCGTAGGTCTGAGAGTTTAGGCTAGAGGCTGAATAGGGAACGCACGAGGCCGCTTAGGACTTCTGTCCACGATAAGTCGCCTCAGAGAAGTGTACGCGAGGTGCTGTAACCAATCGATAAAAGATATCACTACTGCCAAATTGGGATCATAATGATGCACAACGTACGTTGTCATTGTTTGTGCAGATATTGTAAGTTGTTGAGCATGAATGACCTAAACGATATAGGGCAAGGGGCTGTTAGCTCCACCCAGTTCCCTCCATAGAGCCTCCTCTACTAAACAGAGATGACTACCTAGCCTGCTAAGCTCGACCCAATCCAGGGTAGTTCATCTACTAGCTATAGCTACCAGCCTAGTCTACTCCCGTTGTCCCACTACCAATCATATTGCCAATGCTCAGCAACATCCAATAATCTCTTCATGGTAACGTCGCAAACTCTTCTTTGTTTCCTGCACATTTTGAACAAGTCCAGGTGTCTCTGCCGCGACTTATCGTGGACAAAAGGTCATTAATTATGCAGAAACGATAACGAGGTGTTCCGTCAGGTCCGTGGAGCGCGACGACGAGTCCTGCCAGGACCCCCAGTCCCATTCGCCAAATCGAGCACGGTCGACACTACGGGACGACCAGCCTGGAGCAGCGATCGAGAAGTCCCAGCCCCATAGGCGGCCGGCAGCCCGCCCACCCGCACCAGCATTATCATCGGCATCATCCCCATCAGCACAGCCACCCGGTGCTAGCGACCAGAAGGGAACCCCGCCGTCGACTGCCACCGACGCCCAACAAACCCCCGACCCTGCAGCTCAAACCGGCGAACATCAACTTCCCGAAGCTGAACGCGTCCCCGACCCACGGGCCCCATATGCTGGGCGGGCCCCACGTGCCCCTGCCGCCGGGTTTGCATCCAGCGCCGCCTGGTTTCGTGCCGGGCATGCAACCGAGCCATTGTCCGCTCAGCTTCGAGCAGGCCGTCGCGATTGGACGCGGGGGCCGACTACTTCCCAGCCCGGTGCCCAACGGGTACAAGCCGCAGCCGCAGGCTAAGCAGAGGACACCCAGGTGAGGCCCTGTCAATCTATCATGCGTCCACGAGAAGACGACACAGAGAATCTCGTAGGTATCTTATGACCCAACTGTCTGATATCCCCACTGATGTCTCGCGGTCCTTCCAGAGCCTACAATCCCCACTAAGATTACGTTACCGCCTAGAACTGGCGAGCCCTAAACGAGACTGGTGTATACAGGGTGTTTGGTAACTGGTGGTACAAGCGAGAAGGGGGTGATTCTACATGAAACAATAAGTCGAAAATATAGAATAAACATTTTTCGTTTGAGGCTTTGTTTTCGAGAAAATCGACTTT